>JAPYZT010000605.1:0-32517 GCA_030522965.1 Tryphoninae sp. A BG-2022a
ATCTCTGTAATCTCGATGTTTCTATATGACTTCGATGGCAGCCAACTCGTACACCTCTAAAGATGTAGTGCCTCGCTTAGTTTTCCGTTTATACGTTCTTATGCTATAAATGAAAAAAAACATGCTAAAATAATTATGCACAAATAGTCATGTACCCTGTTAATACTAGCCCCCACATCCGGGGTAGGTATTAACACGTTAATACTAACCCCGGCCATTTGTTAATTGTAGCCCCAACGGTACATTTTTGGTATTAAATAGAATAACAAAATATTGATTAAGAGTTACGTCAATTGACCAATGTAGCATTATTAAGTATACAATATCCTTCCAGCGGAAAAAAATATAATGATAACACCGTATATTTCAAGCATAAATCAAAAAGTTGTAAAGCTAAAAATGTTCGTTACCTGCGTAAAAATGTCGTCCAATACATAACTTATTCGCAAGACGCGCAAATCGCAACTGACTAATTGCGTGTCATGCAGTGCGATCTAGTGGATGTATTAAGACATGCGGTGTAGGTGTAGTGTGTGTAGTTTTAGAGAAATTTGCTTGTTAATACTTACCTCTGTTAATTGTAGCCCCGGTCTCCCCTATAGAAGTTTTTCAATTTTTAGCCATTCGAGAAAAAATAAAGAGCGAGAGTATCTCGGGTGTTTTTAGTATTTTCTTTTGTGAATCGTTTCGGAGAATACCGTTAGAAGATGGGGATTTTTCACAAGGGGTTAGCGCGCGGCATCATCACAACTCACAAGTCTCTCTCTTGTTTTCTTTCTTTCTGTTACATACACTCTGACGTGCAAGCATTCGCAAATTGGAGTTAATAAATAAACAGAGATGGAATATTCTTAATAACAATTTTCCATTATTACATTTGATAATTATCTTTAGTTTACTTATTAATGATTGAGTTTTTAAAATCGAGAAAGAGAAAAATGTTCGTCTCTTACATCGGGATAAAGAAAAGAATAATTTAAAACGATATTAAGAACAATATTGTTATTTCCATTGACAAAACGGAAGCTAGTTTTCCAGGAATTATTTTTCTGCCTTTCAATCGTGGTTTTTGTGTATTTTCTCTGATAAAAAATCGGTGAATGCCTTTGTCCTGTCGTTCTCCCTTTTTTCTCTGAATCCAGATAAGCAATTTTGATGGAAGTTTATCTCTCAATCATCCCAGAGCATATACCAGGTGTCGAAGTGTGAAACCGGAATTTCCCTATAGATGACTCATGCATTCAGTTTATGAGGAACCATTTAACCACTTTCTGAATCTTTCGTTGTCCACGAACCTTTTCGGTGGTTTCCCACCCTCTTTGTTTCTCATATCAAAATCACCACTTTTGAATTTTTTGAACTACTCGAAACACTGCAGCCGTTTTCTTCAAATGCTAAGAAAAAACCAATGCTGTCCGCAAATCGTAGTTCGTAGACACAAAATTCGATATATTTAACGTTATAGAAAAATATATCACAGTGTATGGAACTTGGGTTGTTGTGTGTTGAAAATCTTCGTCAGCTGTTAGAGGAAGATGATGACGCTGCAGAAGCTGGTTTATAGTTCATAAAATGATGGCTAGCACCATCTATACGGAAATTCCGGTTTCATACTTTTACACATGGTATTACTCTTTTCAATTTCGGAAGTGAACATGCTTGAGTTGATATTCTGTGATGCCCCTTGTGAACGATATTCTGGAAAATTTATGAAATTCGTATTCCATAGTTCTACCAAATGAAAAGAGCTGCAAATTGCTTCTAACACAGTTCAGTTAAATTACGCTTCATGAAAATTCCTTTCGGCCTGTAACAGGTCTGCAGATAACGTGGATAATTAAAATTTCTCTTTTCCGATGAGAAAACATCTTTATGAGAATACTGTAGCTCTCATAGAAGCTAAATGTTTCTTTTTCAAACAAATCTACAACTTCATGACTTACAATTATCATCATCAGACGATGGATATCAAATTTAGAATTATGCGCTACCAGTAAACACCTTTTTCGTTTCCCTCAAATATGTGCACTAAACTGAGCAGTTTATGTGCATTTGTGGGTCTACACAGCTGTATTTTTAAATAATAAATCTACATTAGAAGTTAAGGTCAATTTACTGCCAATACTTGCTTAAGGATTTATATATTGACCTGATTTTATTACAATTTATAAGCTATCACAATCATCTTGAAGGCCCGATTTTTCCAGATGAAAGTATAATATCTCGAACTCCGGAGCGTTTTCTCGATTTTTATTCCTCGTTTGCCATTATTCAATGTTGATCTTTCGTGGTTTTCAATTTTCTCTTTCTAATCAACTTATTTCTCTTTCTAGCTGCTTTCTTAGAATAAGAGTTAGTATGAAAACCTCAGCTCAATTGTCAACCATTTATCATTTCTTCCAAGGCTGGACCTCTCTTATTTTTTACCTAGCCAATCTATAATCTGCATTCTCGTATTAAAAGATTTATTTTTGGATAAGTTACGCCCAATTAATCCATTCGAAGCTTCATTTGCTAGCCCCGGTGGCAGAAGGTTTGCTTGCATTTGTAGAATATACAGGAAAGCCTTGTCTTAATTTTTCGTATGCCGTTTTATCTTTCAAACTTAATTGATCGATTTTATTCGTACACCACACCGTTGAATTCTTTTCACTCTTATCAAAACTATGATTCGAAAGGTTTGATAGTATTACAGCTAGACTAGCTGTATTTTTGTTATTATACGCCACTCCATAGGCAAATCATTTCTTTTATATGAGAAATGGCCGATTACATTTTCAATTTTTTAAACGACAACGAAATCTTATAAATTTCGTCAGAACATTTTTTTTCAATTGATTGCAATCTCAACGAGAACATAACTTGATTACATTGTCTTGTCTACCTTCATGAACGATTTTTATGAATTAGCTTTTTTTCTCCACTAACAACGGTTGTTACTCTCAAGCCTGTTTTTGTAAATATCACCGTTGAGAATCAGCTCTGCTGAGACATCGACTCCAAAGTCGCTCCTGCCGATCCTCCAAAATTTGTCCTGCGATCATGATCTGATCTGATCACACATCTTGCATCTTGTTTTTCTAGTTTGAAAATCTAAAGTTAATTCATATTTATTCAAGCTGTCATAGCTGCGATCATTTCTTCATTTTGATAATCTCATATATTACCCTGGTAAACTATAATATTTACTATAGCGTCTATTCTTTTATTCAAAATTTTCGCGTACAATCCGTAGCTACATCGCATTTGTTTTTCATAGAACCAACTATTTAGAGGATTTCATCGCGTATCTCTTTAGGACTGCATAATAAAAAAAGCCAGGAATAATGGGAATCTGTAATTTACATTGATAACCGTGCAGGTTAAACAATCAGTCACCATTAACATATGGACAAATCATTATCATCCGAAAGATGGCTTTATAATTCCTCGCGTAGAAAGTCAACTTTCTGCAACACCAAAGTCCGTTCCTCCTAAGCCCCTCCCGAACAGTTTTCTCTGGCTACACCTTCAATTAGCGAATCAAGTTTCCTCTCGTATACGTTGAACACGGATGGCGATATCATTGGAATATTGAAGCATAGGATAAATGTATTTGATTTGGTGTTACCTATGCTAGAATGAATTACTGATGTCAATCGGAGTTACTTTAAACAGGTTTTGGAAGTTTCTGTAGGTAACTTTTTAACACTCCAAATTGCAACTTTGTTTACTTCAATTGAACACTATGTTGTTTAGCTATCAAATATATAATAAATTCCACCCCCCACCCCGCCTTAATCTGCTTTTTATGTATTTTTCCGAAAGTGTTAACGTAACCACGAGTGTGAGGTTTCTTTGACAAGGCATTAAAAACCAATTTATATCGAAGATCCAACGAGTAATGGTTACTTTTGCGATCATTTTTATAACCCATTTAATATTGCTCGTATGCATTGTACATAGAATTAAATGAAGAACAACGTTTTTTTACTATGAAATTGTTATCTTTAGGAAACACTTTATATACAAATATCACGTACCTAGAGTAGAGAAGCGTAACCTAACAGTTTACGGGGTAAGTTGCAATTTAGTGGTTGCGGGATCGGAAATTACCCGCGCATATCTTGCCATTTAAACCCTATTTTGGCGCTGTATTAAAGTAGCCTCAAAATCTATCAAAGTTACCCATAATGTCGATTTAATCCCGTTTTACCCTATCTTTGTTGATCCACGGCATAAAATATGTTAGGTAAATGCGATTACAGCATTAAATTTCAGAACATACCTGTAAATAAACAATATGTCTACTTACCTAAAACTGTTTTTGTTATAACATCGTTGTGAACAAACTGTGCGCAGCGTTGAGGTTTTACATTACACTTCGCATCGCTGTTTATGGAGTGTTCTTTGGCAGTTTTTATTGGCGTTACTGCTCAGCTATTCGTGAGGAAATGTATGAGTGTAACCCATTTTTCGTCTTTTATATTTTGTAGGGCAAAGTCCTTGTTACAAGTGCAATATTTTATGTTCTTGGCTAACATTTCCAAGTCAACAATCTATCTGTCCATGAGGTAAAGTTTTCTGCACGACGTCGAAATTAATTCCAAATCTTGGCTCTGAATTTTTCTCAATCTTTCCGGTATCATAAATGTATTTTTGTCTGTTATTGTGCTGATATCACAACACTTTTTTCTAATATTGAGAAAATGATATGCTCGATAGACTACAATGCCATCGATGTACTATAAACAACGCATTTTTCTTATCACTGGAGATGTACACAAATACAGTGATGTGAAATTCTCACCGATAGGACGTTGTTACCACATACGGTTCAGCTGATTGTGAAAAGCTTCCTCATCTCTCTCGCTCTCTCTCTCTCTTTCTCTCTCTCTCTCCCTCTCTCTCTCGTTCTCATTCTCTCGCAAAGTATGCTAATTCTCCCGCTTCTCTGCAGATGATCTCGTTGGAAGGAACTGATTTACCATATAATATATGCTTTCAGTAAATCTAAAATTCTATGAATTCACCCTAACGTGTAATGACAATTGGGTATGGATTAGAACATAGTGCATGGAACCTGGAAGAAGATGACACGGTTCGGGGTGTAAAAGGCGAGAAGTAGATAGATGTTCAATCTTTCTTCTCGACGCTCGTCGCGCGATTTATGGAACAAAGTGAAGGGAGGTGTTTATTGTGCAGCATCTGTTACATTACTCTGACTCTCCTGCTTATCTCAGTTCCTCTCTTTTCATCAACAGACCTTTCTCGAACATCTTTTCTTCCTCGCACCACCGTCGTCTTTTACGCCTCTTCGTTTCGTTCTCCGCGGGCCTATGCAGATTCGCGACAGCCCACTACCGCTCCCGAGGCCGACATGCATGCACCAGACGTCTTAGATTTATAGTTTTAAATTAGACAGGAAGAGTAAAAGAAGTCAAGAGACTAAAAGCGTCAGTTCCTGGTAAATGTTGGCTTAGTATTCGCCGCCACTTGCTTCAAGGATTTGCATGTCTTACCACTTTCGTACACTGCAGTGCACTCCTGAAACTTATTGTCAAGTTTTTATCAATTTCTCATATGTTATATTTCAAGTTATACGTCGTATTAATAAGAAATCCATCTCGAACTTTAAGATTTAAGTCGTCATTGATCGTTTCTAAACATATATATCGGTTGCTTCCTTGACAATTACATCGAAATGTACGGAGCCTATAGAAAGCTACAGCGTTTCGATCATTTCGGGGACTAGCTGGCCAATGTTTAAAGAATGCATATTGCTACAAATGTCGATGTAATGACGTACAATTAATGTTTGCTTACTGTAGTTGCATAATTAGCTGACCGTGCAAAATTACGGAATTTGTCTGTTTGTTTTCCTATATATCCGTTTTTCTTCATTAGTACTATAATCTCTCGGATAGAGCAAGAAGTTCTGAAGAATCGCGAAGAGCAATATTTTGTCCGAAAATCAGCAGAACTCGTAAATAAAGATAATTGAATCCTGGAATATAATAGACGTTTTGATGAATTGGGCTTGATAGTAAGCTTAAGCACTAGTGTGAATGTTTGTATGTATTTAATAAAGCTCACAGAGTATCAGAAATGGCCGAAAATTGCAAATCTTGCTACTTTGTCAAAAATAGAATGGGCGGATCATCTAAAATATAGGACATGTAAGACTACGCAATTTCTTGATCCGTAACAACTTTATTACAGGTCCCGATTGTCACCGATGGCTCTTGCTATCTTAGTCGTTGTTTACAGTGGAAAAGGGTTAAGGTCGTTGAGGTTTGCTGAGTACATGACCTGAGAAAACATGTCATGCATGAGGCATCAAATGCAGGTTGTGATGTCAGCGACAGTCAAGCAAGAGCACGAAAGCCCTAGACGAAGGGCCCGGGGGCATACAAAAAGGGACAGAAAAGCGAGCCAGTCACGATGTTATCAGAATGAGCTGGAAAAGCTAAGCACCGCATGGGCCGGTGGGGGGGGGAGGGGGAAGCTCGGCAGAAGTGGGGTGAAGGGCAGGCTCCGATCAACGGTGAGACGAGTGGGTGGCGGTTATGCTGACGCAGTAGCGATAACCGGTCGGGTATAGTGGTAGAGAAGTGCGAAAGGAGAACGCTACGAAGGAGCTTGCAATAGCACGACGCGACAGAGCAAGGGAGGGGAGTTTAGGAGACGGTGGAGAGGGTGAAACGAACTTGCCAGAACGAAGTCCCAGGCACCAGCAGCAAGAGGCAGGGAGACGTGTCACTCATTCGCTTCGTGTCACTTACACAAACAGACGTACATCACGAGCAGAGAGGTAGCACGAGCAGTGGCGAGCTAGCTACGTGTTCCCTTTTATGTTCCCACACGCGCGCTCCCATAAACCTGTCAGTCTCGTGTCACGTGCAGTGCAGTCATTCACTGTCGCTGGCAGCACACCAGTTGCAGTCACTGTCGGGAGAGAGACAGAGCGAGAAGGAGAGAACGAGACGAAGGGTGAATGGGTGGGAGGTGAGAGTGAGAACGAGCGCGAGAGACAGATGGAGAGAGAAAGAGAGAGAGAGAGAGAGCGAGACGGCGTAGACCGGCAACACAACGTCACTGTGCCGTTGTTCCATGCACTGCAAAACCCGACGTTGACGGTGACCCGGACGAAAGACTGGGCCATTGTATGATGCAAAGATAGGCAAACGAGGCGGTAGATGTAAAAGTCTTCCAGAAGTAGTTTGGAATCGTCCCGGATGATGAATTCGTTTGAATTCACAGCTATTTTTGCGAAATAAATATTCCATGGAAAAACAAGGCATAATATGTGGGCATCCGCGTGAAAAAAGCACATTTTCTCGGTATAGCGTTACAAAATGAGAGCATATGTACGGTTCTAGACTATATTTTAAATCAAAACGATATAGTCAGTAGATTTACGATGATAACATGTAAAATACGACATGTTAAGAAATATATTTTCGTCACTCGCACAGATTTTTTACTGTCAAGCGAATATTTTCAATATAAATAATCAAGAATACAACCAGAGTTAGTTTTCAGGTCAGAACAAATTTACGACATGGCTCCGGATTCCTAAAATTCCGAATTTCAATAAATAATTCACTTATAAAGATTCAATAAATCGTCCTAAAAATCTGAACCAGCGTGATCAAAGGATCTTCAAAAATTTTTTAGGAGACAATTAATTGTTGCATCGACGCTCGTTGTAATCGATCTGGATCTGGGAAATTCTGAAACTTTATCTTATAAAAATTATATTACTTTTTCTGAAAAAAGTGTGGCCTTTCTGCAACTTCTATAAATGTTTGTCGATTTCAATCGTCGCTCTGATTGAAAATTGTGCTTCGTCAACTTACTTGTAACGCGACTCTACCCATACCACCATGTTCACAGAACAGGGGCATTCAACTAACTACTCAGTTTAGGAAATAATCCGCACTTGGTGACGATCACCAAGCTAATCGAAGTCGAAGCTACAAAACTACAATTTTATAAAACAGAATTTCCATGAATATTCGAATATTTATGAAAATTTGTGGGCGTTTCGCTTTACAATATTCGTCATTTACGATGGGCGGTACGATATATTGAAATATTGTCCAACATTTATTTCGTAATACATGTAACGCTATTGATAACTTTTCCGTTCCCCGTGTAAACCAGATAAATAAGAGAAATCTTCGAGTTTTTTACTGCATCGTAGTCGGTAGTGGAAGGTACGAGGGGATTATACGCTCACGCTAGCGGATGTGCGACCCGAAGAGTCTCGAAGGTTTTATGAGATATGAAAATGAGCACGACCATAATAAAAGTGATGTAGGGGGCTCCTCAGAGTCGTTCCTGAAGGCGCCACGAATCACTCGTCAGGTTTATGCGAAGACTTCCATCATCCGAGTGACGGGCTTCATTGCCTCCTGGCGGCGAAGTGCTCCGATTCCATGCTTCTCGGGTTCTACGTCTGTCTACTTCCCTTCACGTCTGCCACCGTTTCTTCACATTTTGTGGCGTTTCTTCGCTTATCATCTATATATGGGTCTCCCGAATTGCATTATTACATACTCTCAGCGAATATATACGAGTTTTAATAATGAAACGTATATAACATTAACCAATAAGGTCTTTTCATACATATCGAGAATACATATCTACATAGGTATATGCATATAAGAATATATATGCGTGCACATATGTGATATATACAAAATGAATTAAATTTGCAAACAAATATCGTTATCACACTAGAAAGTTCGGTTTTCAATTAAAAAAATTAAATTTTCACGTAGTTTGCGACAGTAAATTGAAGAAAATTAAATATAAAAGAATATTAATGTTATCATATCATGTATAATCCGATTTATCCAATTAATTTATAACGTAGTCTTTATATTTATATTAGATACGTCAGAACCTCATTGCATTTTTTTCTAACAAATAGACATGCACATTCGTCTGTTAGGCTTAAAATTATGTTTTTATTCATCTTATGGAAAAGCGTACACTTACGCGTGCTTAGGAGTTTCCACTCTCTCTTGGAATTTGCCTACGAATGAAGCATCCACAGCACAAGGAAACGATACCCATGTTTCAACTTTATATTTATCTTGGAATTTTCAGTTTTATTCGATATTAATGTTCACAAATTATATTTTTAAACGTTAGCAGTTCATCGTGGTTAGTGAAGTTGAATTTCATCCCCGGATACATAAATCCGCGGCTTGTAAATAGATCTGGAATATTTGTATACCTCATTCATATAGAGAAAAGCACGGGGCCTAAAATTGATAGAAAAACGAGATGGATCTTAATGCCATATACTCTCCCTTTGGAATTGTTCTAGCATTTACAAAAAGGAATATCTTTCGTACCGGTCGTAAAACGGTCGGGTCAAGAGATAACATGGAAGAAGGAGAAGATACAACGGACAGTAGTTCAAAATTAGAGAAGGAAGTAGATATGTCATTACTGTCATCCATTTATATCACGGTTCAAAAGGTAACGACAGGATTCGAACCACTAAGTGTGTCATGAGTCGCTTGCTGATGATGGTGATGATTGCTTTTTTGCCGTGCCATACTTCGTCCGACGCTCGATGATATATTTATACGGCGTGTAAGTGCAGCTGCGAGACTATCTTCTCCTCCTCCCACTCTTACTGGTGATTCTCATTTTATTCACCTACACTCGACAAGAAATTCTCGGTTTAAATCGTCTATTCCTAGGAACAAATATTTCAGATATTCGTTGATATACAGCATAGGGATACGGATGCAATACCTCATATTAACCGATTCACTAGATACTCCCCGGAAGTATACATTAGGCGCTCTATCCCAAATGGACCACTTTCCAACCCTGATTGTCTAATTCTTATCTTATAATGCTTCTTCATTAATAATGTTCCAATAAGTAGCGGAGCGAGGGGTAATTAGAACTACGTACAGAAAAGTTGAAAAAAAGTAATTTATTAAAGTAATTATTTATTGTTTTGACTATTAATCAGTCTTTTGTTCAACAACCTTTTATTTAAATGAAATAGATATTTCATAACAATCATTTAAGTCAGTGAAAAATTAATTTTATTTCAAATGTATCTGTGGCTCCCATTACCTGACATGGTGGCTAATGGGAGGTAAAAAATAACCATATATGTAATGGGAACTATCACTTTAAATTTGACAAGTTTAATAACTTTTTAGGTTAATCTTACTAATAGTAAATATGAACTATTATATGTTTAACATATGATAAACTAACGAACATATAATGAACTCAAATATAATTTTTTTAACGCCTAAACCTTGTTTGTTTATTTTATTATCTCGCCGCTTCTTTTTTTCTTCAAAAACATCTTTCACGGGAATACCAGTGAGGATTTCTGAATGTTTAGTTCTGGTGGTCTTTGTCGGCTCCTTGATTAGTGGCTGGGACTCCATACAATGGACCCCCTCTAGCTCTCATTACCTCGAAGGCAAATATTTCGAATTAATCATAATCATATAAACAATTTGCGTTATAACCTATTTCCTATACTTCTAAACTAAAATACATTAACTAAGCGACCGAATGAACTCGAAACCCAACTAAATAAAAAAACTTTAGATACTCATTTTGATTACGAGAAATGTCTTTTTTTTTTATAACCAGAGAACACAAAGCCGGGGGTTGTGTTTGTCGCCGGTAGACGCATGGCACTAAAGCAACCATCGCTGCACTCATATCGTCGCATGATATGAGAGAAATTTAAGAAAAGCATTCGGGTTGTTTCAGAGCACAACGAGCGTTTCTGGGTATTTTTATTGTACTAGCTCCCATTTCTCGTTAGCTCCGACGAACGCGCGAACCCACCGCCATCTAATAAGGAATATTTAGAGCTTTTTCATATTTAACTACATATATTATGTTATTATTGTTGTAAAATATCTATAGGCATTGTACTCCTGCGATTTTGAACACTGCTCAGTATTAAGTTCGAAAACAATCTATACTGGGATATATAAGATGGGGCAAACGTCTGGTAACGGTCCGATAATTCAAAAGGGCAGTTTAATTCTGATAAAAATTTGGACAAAAGTTGCATGATGTAGAAGGAGCTATCTTTTGAACATGTTCCCCTCTTTCTCTCACAGCGGATGAAGGTGATTTTGACATTTCAAATAGCAACCTCCTCGTCCTTTTTTCATCGATTATGATTATACGTAAAAAAACATGTAACTTTTTTTGTGCGAACTATTTTTTTATCCGGTGTCATCCTGACCCTACAAAGGTTAATAATAAATAAACCTTTTTTGCTATTTCATGCACTTCCTAATGCCTTGAGGAATCAAATCCGAGAGACGAAAGTTGTTTGGTCCTGAAAATGACATTGGTTAGACACTAAACAACTCCTCACCCTGTCATTACCTTCCCGCACGGGGCGGCGGTAACTTTGAAATTTCAAATTCCTTGGTAAATACTGAGAGAGTGACGAACCTCAGGGCCGTTCGATGGTGCTAGTGCCATCATTGTTTTCAAACGGTCATTTTCAGAGCCAAAAGTGATGTGTGAAATCCGACCTGGAAGCTCAACGTGGTACACAGTGGGTAATGCTAATGTAGGAGATATTTCAACTTTCAGTTACTCTCACTACGGCCAAGGGGGTGAGACGGGGTGAGGGGTGATTTAGTGTTTAACCAATGCCATTCTCAGGACCAAACAACTTTTGTCTCTTGAGTTGGTTTACTCAAGGCTGTCGTTGAATGATTATGAAAACCATGGAAAAATCCATGAAATGACAGAACGAGGCTTTATGTTACAAGCGTTGGAATGATTAGGGTGATACTTGATAAAATAATGTTTGAAAGAAAAATTGCATGTTTTTTATGAACAGTTATAATCCGTGAAAAAAGTAGGGGTTGTCATTTGAAATTTAAAAGACAATCCCACCCGTTGTAAGGGCTGAGGGGGTAGGATTAAAAAGATGGCAACTTTTAAATCACACTATTTTTGTGTAAAATTTTTCAGAAACAAACTGCCCTTTTAAAATTATCGGGTTGTTGCCGAACTTTTGCCCCACTCTGTACAGAGATTTCTATGAATTTTGTATTGCAGTGAAATTATAACTCTGCAAACAGTTGGTTCTAACTTTGCGATATCGTTCATATGTGTATATACATATGTATATAAGAGGGAGTCTTAAAAGATATTGAAAGCTAGAGGGAGAGGGAGTGAGAGAAAAACAGAGAGGAGAGAGAGAGAGAGAGAGAGACAGAGGGAGAAAGAGAGTATGTGTATGGGAGAGAGAGGGGGCGGGGCGGAATAGAGAGTCTAGGATCGACCGAACGCCGTCCCTTCATCAATAGTATCAACGGCACAATGTCGATCGATATATCGGACATGGTAATGTAATATGTCGCATGATGTGAAATTAAACGGTTGATATAGATATTGATTTTATTAAAGAAGCCACATAGAAGCCCATCTTCATATATGCTCTTGAATAGGGTTCTACTCGAGCTCTCTAGCAGTATCGCGTGCGTAGTTGATAGAAGTGCAGCACTAAATGTTGGTTCAAACTCTATTAGGACACCGGCTTTATATAGGCGATATACAACAGCCAGCGATATAATAACCGTGATAGCAGAGTGAATAGCGGCAATAAGTAGCACTGGTCTGTGCTTGATTGATTGGGGTACACCACTGATCATTTTTACGATGTACATTTCGGAAATAACCAATGCAAATAGATCATTGCGAAGTACCTAATTTAATTGTCGACTCGCCAGCTCCTTTTTTATACATTTGTTCAGCCATGATATCGGAATAATAATTAGGAGAATTGTTATTCATATGATTGTGGTTTATGTAAAAGTTATTAAGAGGTTGAGAAAAAGATCTCGCCGCAGTCTGCGGTATATGCGATAACGTCATGTTTAATAGCAAGTGCGCGGCACGAACCATAGTGTGTCGCCATCTGTGTTAACAGCAGTTTTCAACGGTAGGTGATAGAGATCTCTGCTACGAGCGATAATCGATGAGAGCGATCGATTGAGCTGGCGCATGGAACGGTAGACAAGAGAGCTTGATGGCGCGACAGGCGCACCAAAGCGGCGGAGGCGGGGAGGGGGAGGCGGTTTGCTCACCACGTGGTAGTGGCGTAAGCAGTGTTCCAGAGGATACGCGTCGAGCAGGTGTAGAAGAGGGAATTACCGCGCAAAATGAACAACTTTAAACATTTCTCGTGAGAAGCTGGAGATACACCGCTGAACCAACACCTCTGCGTTCAGGCACGGGAATACACACATACTCTTGAAAGTGCCCAGGTATATGCTTGTGCATGTACCTGTAGGCCTATGCTCATTTTATGGCTTTTTATGCAAACCAGTCTCCCGTTTTCTTCAATATTACAAAGCTTTTCCTATAAAAGAAATCGAAAAATTGTAAATGCATCAAAATGCTTAAAGAGGTGCTACTAGTTTTATCGAAATCAGGAAGATATATATGTACACTAATTGGTATATATTTACTACACCCAGTATAAAATGTATGACAACTGTTGATGGACCATAATCAGCGGCAGCACAGGAAAAGGGTGGTAAGGTGTGGGCTTAAAGAACGTGCCTGAAAATGCAAAATTGAAACGGGCATTCCAAAAATAAAACGACCCATTTGGATATGCATCACTAACTACTCCACTGTGGTTGTAAAAGCAGGTACTGTTCCACATTATAAGCTCATCGCAGCACAAAACATAATATAATAATGAAACTTATAAAGCTTTAGTGGCATGTAAAATGTGCTATAAGTTTAGATCTATATGATTAATGTCCTCTTCTCGCACTGCGCATGAGTCTAAACAATTTTCCTACGGTTCAACAGGATGTCAGCACTATCCTTGATGTAGATGACAAGGACGACGACGAAGTTCTAATGAAGTTTCTTCAGAATACTCCCATAATGGAGCGGTATTTATGGTAACGTTACGAATACACTCGGACTATTGGTTACAATATACAAACGCTGTGTGAGGATACTCGAATAGGAACGCTTCTTCTCGTCATTATGCGACCACGACTCCTGTCTCCCAATCTGGGGTGAGGATCAAAGTCAGCGCTTATCCGTACCTGTGCACGGTACGTAATCAAGAAAACGTCGTGGCGCGCAAAGTCGTTTGCTTGCTCCTACCCGCGCACTTTTGCTCACAGCTACAACCCCGAGTGAGAACCTGGAATTTATTATTAAATATTTCCATGGATCCGGTAAGTAGCTTGTTCTTTACGATGGTTAAATATAAAATAAGTAGACGGGCGCAGTAGCATCAAGAGCGGAGAGGGTCGAAGGAGAAGCGGCACACAAGTAGGATGAGTATCAGAAGGAGAAGCAAGGCTCAGCGCGCGATACGCGCAGCTCTGACTTGTGGCTCCATTAACGCCCCCGGTCGCTCTCTCTCACTCACCGTAACGTATAGCATAATAAGAGTTTATGTGTCAGGTTGATGCGCCAGAAGGCTGCTAACAGACAAACTCCAAGCGGCATAGAAACTGTTATATTTTCATTAGGACACCGACCCATCCGGCCTCCCTCACTTTACCACCCTGCCACCCACTGAAACCTCCACCCATCTACCCGCAGCTTTCCCTCTTTCTCCCTCCTTATTCTGTAACCAAGGGGGTCTTCGATGAATCCTGCAGAATGGTGGGCGAGTCGTGAACGGTGAGCTAGGAGGATAACTACTGCTACTGCCGCTGATGTTCTTCACCGGAGCGTTCAACCTCTCACACTTACTCCAGAGCTCGTAAAAATGCCACCGAGCGAAAAGTCGATGCTTCGCGCATTTTCCGTTTGCTCTTCCCCTCTTTTCCGTAAGCTCTATCATGCTCCCTCACTCCCTTTCGCTCCTGCTTCGGTTGTAAGCACAACTTCCCTTGTTTCAAAAGACAATTTCAGCAATAAACCTTACTACCCTCATAACGACCGGAGCCGGACGGAACATCTACGTGGGTCTTACAATCGAGAAGCGGTTGAGTTGCATGGCGAGACCCGAATAAGGAACGCAAAGCGTGCGGTACTTTGTTCAATATTGTATACAGCTAACTTCCATCTCTTTTGAAGACCTGTAGATCTGTATAGATTTTAGAAGTTTGTCTTACAGATCTATAGAACTGTGTAACGTGCGCATATTAACTGATGAACTACGTTTAATCAGGTTCAATGTCTACATGAGGCTTCGTTTTGATAAAAGAATATAGATTTTTATAACGATATGTCTGCAACTTATTCCATGTATATGAATAAAAATCGGAATTCCAAGAAGTACAAAATGACATTATTACTTCTCCAGAAAACGCGATGTTTTGACAATACGTCGATATTAGTTCATAGTATCAATTTGTTTCAGTTTAACCCTCTGGGCCTCTAAAAATATTGATAAGGAAAAAAACGCAGTCTTTATGAATCTAAGAACCTATGTAATTATTTATACCGCAGTTTGATTGAACAATGTGTTGTATCATCTTTGAAAAATTTAATATGGTTGCTGAAATGTGGTCGCATAATACTCTATTTGCGGACGGTTCTTATATACCCATCTCTATGAATAAGTGTCAACAAAACCATACATATTCTTTAAAAAAAAGATATAATTATAAAACCAGTACTTTATAACATACACAACCGCTCAAGAGTTTGAATACACCAGTCGATATTTCTTGCCGCGCTTACATGGTTAACTCTGTCAAAAATAAAAATATTCCAATTTCCAAAGCGGCGTTTTAAAAAGGATACATCAGGCTTCAGTTTGCTCTATTAAAATAAAAAACAAAAAAATTTCGACCCGGTGCGGACTTTCGTCCGTGACCGTTTTTAGGCCTTTGTTTGACCATCGCAAATCCGACGCATGAGCTAAGGAAATTTTTTTTTACTATGAAATGCTTGAAAGGTAATGCAGAAGCTTTATTATGTTTCTTTTAAAAATTGGTTCCGATTTTTTTTCGGATAGTTATTTCATTTTTAGCTAAAAACGATGAATTTTGAAAAATTCAAAATAACTGAAGAACAGAGGGTTAAAGAGAAAATGTTAAAGATACAAAAAGTTGCGTACTTCCTTACTCAATCGCCTCAATTTTTTTTTACAGAATTTGTTTTTAAAATTCTTTTTTGTATTATTTTTTTCGAAACCCACGAGTGAAATTGGTTTTTTTTCGGGTCAATAAAATGTTTTAAGGTACTCACCTCATCTACACGAGTTTTTCATCGAAAAAGCTGCCTTTAGCTTTCAGCACTACGTCCACAACTCGTGGCATCCGTTCGATTAGCTTAACGATTTGGTGTTGGTTGAGATTCGCCCATGCAGCTTGTAATTTTGTCCAGAGCTCCCTGATTTATCTGATTTTCCGATCGAGCTTCTGTGGGAAGAGCTCGATGTAAAAATCAGACAATGTTGCCCATCGTCTACGTAGGTTTTCTGAATAACTGTTTAATTACATTTCGTTTTATTACTGCAGTAATACTGTAGTGAGTGAAGGCAAAGTACTAGTCTTAATCAATCCTTATTTTACTATCACGTAATATTGACTTGTACCCGTAGAGGTAGATATAACGCATACAAAGTTTCAAAATCAAAACTCTCTGAAGAAAATGAATCTTGATTAACTCGTTTTATTCAATGGTTAAAAATCGGTACAAGTAGTAGAATTAAAACGTAAGTGCCTTCCAGAAGTTTCCTTGTGAACTTTGAAATGCGTTAAAATGACGTGGTTCATAAACGGAGTGTTAAAAACAGAAATCTGTCAAATTTGCTCAACACGAAGAGGACATGTACTAATGTTTCTAGTGTTTTTAACCATTTCGTACTTTAAGTTCATATTAGAAACTTATTGGGTGGCTTTAATAAAACAGGAGCCTAGTGTATTGTGGAAAGCCTTGTAGGCAGATCGTGAAATTCAGAATTTTGTACAATACTTCTCACATTGTAGTCCTAATCTATATAAGCCAGTTTTCCCGTGTACATACGTATAACATTATAAGCACTATCATATACTTATGCACCATATTGATGTATTTCGCCGAATTTATACCAAAATCGATAAATACGTGCACTAAGTTACGAACGAATGACAGTTCAAAAGTTTGCTTTGTTACTCTGCTTTCGATCGCAGCACTGGTCTTCCCCTTACCTAAAGGATGCCACCAGCCTCCACACGAGCTAGTGTTAGTTTTGACCGTTGTTGAATTGTTAGTTGTACGGGGTACTGCCAGGACCCTCAGTTTTAACTCACCAGAATTGAACCATTTAGCCAATACCCAACAACCTCGACGATAGTGCATCAAGGGGCGGCGAATGAGGGTTCGCTTGACCTTTCGGGTATCTCGCATAACCACGAACATCCCACGACCTGCATTCAACTGAATACACACGCACATACTTTTAGTAACGTTGAAACACGTCGAGAACGGTAGGAGTGTTAGGATTCAACTACCTTGTGTGAGTTCTCCAGGTTACGTTACCCAGCCTTGCTCACCTTGTTCATTACAATAGGTACCAGCAAACGCCTCCATCTCCATCTCCACTTTCGCACACTATAGACACTACAATTGCGGCGAGTCCGACGTCACCTCTACGAAGGCACTCCCTCGTCTCTTAGACTGATTCAATTTTCCTCCCTCCATAGCTGTTTAATTACTGGCCCCCAAAGTGAATGGTACGGGGATATAGAAACTGAGAGAAGGGCAGAGAGCTTTACACTGGACGGAGAGAAGTGACCGGCTGGCTGGGTGTCCAGTCGTTCAACCACCCAGCCACCCCGGCTAGCACGTCGCACCCCTCCGCCCTCCTAGTCCTCGTTTCATGCCGCTCTCCTTTCTATCCGACTCTTAAGGCTCCGCGTATCTGTCGGAGGTCGCCTACTAACCAACGTTATATACCAGATGCTCGGCGTACCACCTGCCATTGGTACTAAGACACTAACGGAATAACGGGGTACACTGCGATGCTAGATTGTTGCTGAAGCTAAAGTAACGCGGCAGAGATGGTCGCTGAAACCGTTGGGGCCAGACCAGACGTACGAAATGTCCGTTGGGGCTGGGAGATGGGTCAACTCTTCGCCGGACGTGTCTCGCAAGTCGAATGACCAACGAGAGGGGCGCTATCGCATCCAAAACTCACTGCTGTCTTGCGTTACCTTTCACCTCTCGGTACGTCGAAACTCTTAAACAGAATCGTCAGGAAAGGAAAATTGTAGAAGAGACTGCGCATATTTCAGTTCAATATTGAGTTTCTGTCAATGAAATTATTGAAAATCATTTTTCGATGTTTATTTACTCGATTCATAAAGTAATTACGTTCTGAACGTCTTCAGTGTGTCTAGTGGATGTTTACGTGGGCTTCTTATGTTGAAGAGGCTAATCTCTAATGTGCTTACGTTTTAAACATATCACCAACATATTGTTGATAGAGAGGTTGAAAATATTGGAAAAAGTCCGATTTTGGAGTACACAGTTTAACATTTCCAAAAGATTTGCATCTTTTGGGAATGGGTTGAGAAATAATTATAACTCAGGTAGATGTTCAATTAACTATTTAACTTTATTATTGACGTGAGGTAAGGTCCATCTATTCTTGACAAAGATCTCTACGAAACTAACGACTTGTTACATGAACTAAAGGAACAGTCGCTAAGCTAGAAAAGAAATTATAGATCCTTTGGTCTCTTTGTACGTATTTGCCGGCTATCGAATCGCCGGTCAATATTTATATTTACACGGGTTCGTGTGTCGATTTGTTTTTGTACTCTAATCTATGTATACGTAAACATATTTCTTACTCTAAATAAGTATTATATATCCAATAGCATCCGTAATTGAATAGATCCACACACGATAATTGTTATCTATCACTAAGCGCGAGTTATTTCCCAAGCTACGACTATCTTCTGTTTTAATAATCATATGTGATTCATAAATAAAATCGAAAATAATAAACCTATCGTTATTCGACAATATAGTAGCCCATGATATGGGCCAACTATCACAATCAGTTAAACGCCAGTCATGCCTGAACTTAATGTTAGCAGCATAAATAGAGCTATGATTCGGGCACGCAATACTGGATGGATCTCAGTACCGGTATTGGGTTTCGGCGTGTAATACCGGGATGCCGGTACTATTAGCGGTTTTTTAAATCGTGGGTAACTGGGTTGTGCTTTGTATCTGCGGACAAATCTTATTATTAGTAAACTTCTGCGAATGCAATATCTGTTCTAATTAATTCGCAACAGATACTAAGCCTTGACCACCAATGTTATCCTTGACTCATTATCAGTCAGGAACGATGCATTATGCGCTAAAGGGCGACTGAAGTATGGTGCAATACTTATTGAAGTACTCACAATGAATAACAAATATAATTTGTAGGTATACTAAACTTACTGACAAAATTAATACAGGCAAACCTGGGTGAGCAAGAACTGGATAAGCGAAAAAATTCTACAAGTGAGAGTAATTGCCAGGTCCTGTCATTTTAGCCCTCGAAAACCTCTATAAGTGAGAAATAGAAACCTCTATATGAGAGTCGTTTTTCAGGCGAACCTTTATAACTGGGACTGACACGTGCCCTATGCCTCTATAAGCGAGAATCGAGCATATTTACTATCTGTTACAATGTGTTTCGTTTTCCACGATATTCGTGCCAATTTCGTCGAAGACAAAACAAATCGGAAAGACAGCTATAAGCTCGGCATGCATAGGTAGAAGCAAGAGGCTGCAAATACATTGGAGACGCTCCATCGGTTTTTTGAATTTTTGCTGTTGTTGCTGTTTTGTTGTTGATAAAAGAATTTTCGATAAAATTTATAAAATTGAAAAACACGTACAAAATACGAAAACAGAAATGCAAAAACAATTAACGAATTTTTTTAAGTATCAGTATTATATTTATTCATAGTCAATATAACAATATATATGTAATTGTTTTATGTTTATAAAGAGGAATCTCTGCCAAATTCATATAAAAAATTATATACTACATATCTATCGCTGTTCTTTGTATTTATGTATACCTCTGTAAGCGAGAATACTCGCTCCTGCACCTCTATAAGTGAGAAACTCGGTTAAATGAAAAACTTCCATAAGCGACAAAAAGATTCCAGCCCCTTGAACTCTCGTTCATCCAGATTCGACTGCATTATGATATAATGTAATGATAAATGCACGAACAACAAAAATATAATAGACTTTTTTTACTTCTAATTACGATAGTGTTGAAAAATAGTAATATTCAATTTATAAATATGAAATAATCTTCAATATAGTTTATTGTTCCTACGTTACAATTCCGTTTTTAAGCTGGACAACCGTTTAGCCTCGCAACACACACAATCTTCGGACGTGTCTCACTTTATTTTCGCACATGAAACCTCTGCTTCAAAAATAGGTTTCTTCACATTTTTCTTCACAATAGCGAAGAAAAATGTTTTAATTTTAAAGAGGGTGCTTAAAACTACAAACATTAAAATATATTGAACATTATTTTATACTTAAACATTTTGTATAACTATTTTTCCAAAACACTACAATTGAGATATTAATTTTTTTCACATTTTTTTTAAATACCTCCATAATGATAAAGCGTTTTATCTTAAAATCACAAAAACGAAACATCTTACCAATGCTACTCGTAACTTCGCAACCCAAATTTGTTTGGTTTGGAAACAATTTTAAATTTCAGTTATTTTTTCATATAGGTATGTCTGATGATTTTTCACCGTTACCATATTATCTGGTTTTCTAGTCTCACGGCATATTTTATTTGTTTGCAAACTTGATTGCAATCAATTGACAACTTTACATATTTTAATTTACCTGCAGCATATAACGCCAGTGACAAATCTGTGAATGCAATTGTATTGCGTTATGTTTTAGTATAATAAAATCCGTTAATAGTTCTTCATAGATTATGCGCATTTTTTGGATATATTTCTTGGTTAATCTCTTTATACCCTATCTTATTATTGTTTAGTTTTCCCCATTACTCAACGGTTATATCGTCGATAGAATCACTACTATAATCGTATAAAAGCTCAATTAAATATATCTTCACAAAATTTGCGGTGAGAAGTCCAGCGTACTACCCTAATTAGAATTAACACTGGGCGATATTTTGTTCGTCTCAATATAATATTCGTCATTCTAAAGATGCGTGTCGTTGAAATATTTTATAACTAGAAACTTAAAAGAGATCTTAGGAATGCATAGCGCATAACAATCTCTCACACCCATCAATTCGCTAAATAAAATATTGTCAAAGAATTTTGTGCCATTTCAGGAGATTCGACATGTTGCAGAGTCAAAAAATTGTGTTTTCATGAAAGTACAAGTCGTTCTTGATATTTAGTGCAAACTACATGACATTCTCAGCAGTGAAAGCGTGTTAAATACATTTTTGAAGATAGCATTTGAAATAGTTTTAAGCATTTTGACAGACATTCACAAGTTTTGTAATCGCAATCTCCTACCCAAAAAATATATAGATATTAAGACGTTGTAGAATTTCTTCCTTGCACCCGGCTCGTCCAAAGGCAGCGGTCCCCACAGAAACCTGCAAAAGTAAAGCAAGTGTAAAAATATAATCCTTAAACTATTGTAAAGTCTATGCAAATCCTTACCATGAAGAAGCCCGTCATCGTCATCGATGTCGACGAACAAAAGAAATAACGAAAATTCGTACTACTCTCACACAACATACTCCGTCACCTGTCAAAAAATACTCCACCCGTCCGTCCCCGCTACCAAGCCATCCGCCGGCTGACCGGCGAAAAGAGAACGAAAATGGCAGCAGCGCACGGCGATCTCGGAAAATTCCCATTACCCGCAATCATACATTCCCATATGCAAATATCCCTGAACTATCGAGCGACCTAATTACCTGCTTGTTCCCAATAGATCCCGGTAGCGACGAACCGAAATCGATCATACGCCTGACCCTTCTCCCATCGACGTCTGACACTGCCATCCCAATAATCGACACCACCAATCAATGTTAAGAAAAATTCGTGAGCTTCCGTCCGACCAAGAGGCTTGCACATGAACGCGAATGAGACGCTACTCGTAAGTCTTTGCATAGGTTAACATTATCGGTACACTCGATAAAAATCGTCCCACCCCCCGGCATTTGAATTATATAGAGTACCCCCCCCCCTCCCCTTATTGCTTACGTTTATCCTTGTTTTAGGCCAGAGTTTTTCGTTGCAAATAAAATAACCGTGTGGGTCGGCTGAAAACATTATAGAAAATGACATACGAATAAGTTCCTTTCGCGTGAATATTAACAGTCGTGTTTCCTAGCCAGTCCTCCCGTCCGCCCCGATTGCCTTACCAGCCACCGTTACTACTCCCCCTCTCACCTGCCCGATTATCCTCCCAAAATCAAGCGACGGTTACAGGGTCCGATCGCGCGATCCTCGCTCCCCCGCTCCATCCTCCGCTCGTCGTCGAAGTCTGCTGAACCACATGAGTTCCCTGTCCTCCCGCTTGCCCCTCCCACAGCGACCGACCGAAATCAGAGTGATAGTGACAAGGTACGATATCGACACTATATGTTTTTCTTTTCCGTCGACTATAAGTCTACTGTAATATTCGAGTGGAGCCGTGAAACACAATTTTTAAAATTCGAGAGACCAAGACAGTCGTAATTAATAAGAGGCGTTCAGTCGCGAACCTATCCCTGAGATATCCTTTTCCGCTTGACCCTTTTCCGTCCTTAATCAAGCGTAATTTTTTAAAAATTATTTTTGTTAATGTTTTTTTTTTTATATAAATGTTAACTAGCGCCTAAGATCAGTGATACATTATGTGAAACTTGTACCCGCTGTTTTTATATATCTCGGAGACAATCCGCCGTTAGCACTTGGTCAATAGTGGCATAATAAAATTTCTTAATTGTGCTTCTGCTTTCTTTTTTTTACCCCTCGGAATTTCTCTATCCCCTTCTTAACGGCGGGAGAACACATATATATATATATATATATATATATATATATATATATATATATATCTGTGTGTGTGTGTGTGTGTGTGTGTGTGTGTGTGTGTGTGTGTGTGTGTGTGCATGCGTGCGTGCGCGCGCGTGTGTGTGTGTGTATGTGTGTGTGTGTGTGTGTGTGTATGAATATGGTTTATGATAAAAGAATAAACAACCATATTCGCTGGATAAACACTTTATTAATTATAACTAAAAAAATACATTATTAAATAGGGAAATTAATAACTGAAATACTTCAGAAGCGTAAGAGGAATACTTTTTTCTTAAAGTCTCTCAATGTACTTCGAGGCATTTAAAAAAAAAAAACAAAGGGACCAGAATGCAAAAGAATGGGAAAAAGCTGTTCTTATACTGAACGATGTTAAAACGTGGCCTTTAGCTCGTATGCTTTAACTGATGTGGGTGTAATTTTTGTGTCTTTATGATTGACTTACGATAAGCCAATCAGAGGGACAGAAAAATTTCACACACAACCAATTATTTCGATGGATAACGAAAACGTACGAGACAATGAGTATTCCTAGTTGAAGTAATAATCGTATATGTAACATTTTAAAAAGAATACCCAACTAAATAAAAACTTTTGTTACTATTATCTGTAAACGTACTAATAATGATTTATTATTAATTTTAAACGCCTGTTGACCACAAAAAAGTGTACAAATTTATTCACATTAATTGACAAAAGATTATATAGTTATAAAGAAACGGTTTTGATAGTTATTGACAAAAAATGTTTCTTTCCATATTTTCGAAAATCGAAAAGAATAGTAATTATGAAAAACTCATGATCTAGCTAGGCTTAAGAGTTGTTAAGTTGATAGAAGTTTCACATGAAAAATTTTCAAAAAAATCAAAATGCATATATATATATATTAAAGTGTTATAAAAGTTGTGTCAAGTCATTTTTACGTTTCGTATAGTGTAAAATGACTTTCTTCCATTTGTTTGTATTTTATTACTTTTGTTTGTTTTGTTTTCATTTTAAAATGTCCTGAAGTACATTAAGGATTTTTAAATCAGGAAAAGTATTTTCTTACGCTTCTACAACATTTAAATTATTAATTTCCTTATTTAATAATGTATTTTTTTAGTTATTATTAATAAACTGTTGACCCACTGTATATGGTTATTTATTTATTTCTCATAAATCATATTCATATATATGGGTGTACATATTATTTTTGTAGAAGTCTAAATTTGAAAAACTCGTGAATTTGTCCACTGTCCATTTGTCCACTTATGTAAGTGCATGTAGTTTGCACCAAGTATCATCAGAGATTACTTTCAGAAAAAAAATTTCAACCGTGCGTGTACCCAAGCTTTACTGCATACGGATCATCATTTAGAAATTCCAACTTCGAAATTTCGACGATGAGTCTCGCACAAGTATCGCTAGAGATCTGTAGACTCCAATGTTACCGATGTTCTCTAATGGTAATAGTAGGCGGACAGGCAAGTAATTGGGTTTTTCCTCTAATACATGGGCACTCGTGCCTATCGATTAGAAACACAATCTATTTTTGGTCAAATGAATAAATTGGTCGTCCGTGGTGACAAGAGTATCGTAATAATTGGTCGCGGCCCATTCTATCAAATGGAACGTATGGAACTCCGTACAAGTGGGCGGGTGGTCTGAAACGTTTCCGACCTCAACATGAAGATGACCGCACTTGTCAATAATAGCTAGATACTGAGTTTCCCCATCGCTTGAAAGGTGCTCACCATAATTTCAGTCATTTTCGATGCGCAGTTGTTGTTTGACAATCGTTTAAAAATGAGTCGATATGAGTGTTTTTGTAAAAACGAAAAACGACGAGTGTTGAGCTGTTATTAAACATTTAGTTTTAAAAGACAATACGCCTACTCAAATCCACGAGTTGGACGGTGTGTACCAAGGGGATGGTCACTCACGTATTGAATGGCATAACGATTTAAAAAAGGAATCGATTCCTTGCGATTTCTACTGCGATTTCACGTGATTGCTGGACTGTCAAAAGGAAAACTTTGATAAATATTTCTTCACTTGGAGAGGCGATGAGTGATGCTCAGAGATTTCCGAAATCACACGATTTTTTAACAATTTCTAATGATCTCCTGTACATTTGGAGAAATCACGAACAAATCAGGAATAATCATTCGAGTTCAGCGATTCCCTGCGATTTCTAGCGATTTTTAGTGGTTCCTAGCCTGATTTCAGATGAAATAGTTCACTGATTTCTCGAGTGACCAACCCCTCGAGGTGATTATTATCATATAACGGAGAACATTATATAGATATATGATTATCTTATATATATTATAAAAATGCAAAAATCTTCTTGGGAATGGGCACTACGACTCACCAAATTTTCATCGCAATCACACGAAACATTCTTCCTTCTTTATATAACATAAAACAAATGAGTGTGCATTATTTCGCTTTTCAGTTTAGTTGCATAATCATTTGACAGCGAATGTCGAATTAATCATAACACAAAAACGGGAAGTTTTGATTAGTAGATGTACACCTTAATCAAAAAGAAAACAGCAACACTGGAAACCATTAGAGCACGTACAACGTATACACTTTTGTAAAATAACAGCAACAATAGACGAATTGTTTAACAAAGTTTTTGAAAAAATCGCAAAGAATTGCAAACATTATAAGTGGTTAATTAAACGTGCTACATTAGCAGCAAGACACCAATGTTAATTAAAGAAATTTTATGATTCAAAGAGAATACCACGAGAATCTAGAACGTAGAAGCCGATTACTGTTTTTATTAACCAATAACAAGTTGTTAATTATCCAACTGAATTCTTGGATTCGTTTAATTTACCAGGCATACCGCCGCACGTTGTAACATGGAAAATTGGCACGCCTATCATTCTTTCACGAAACATCAATCTACCATGACTTTGCAATGGTACCAGGGTTTCAGGGAAAAATACGATAAATAATATCAGTGAAACTACAATATGAAATGGAAAATTTAAAGGAAAAGATGTAGGAGAAGGTGGTCCAAAATGATACCCCGGTGTGTTAAAGTGATCCGCGAATCATTTAATAACATTTGTTGGCAATTTTATTGTAGATTCAGTCTAGGCAATAAATTTAAACGATTTTGTCTTAATAATCATACGGTAAATTCTTAATTCTTGTAAATCTCTATGACATTAATAGCAGTTTTATAGTATTATTGATGTTTCTGAACAGAATCTTAATAATAACACTCTCTTTTTAACTATTATCACTGACTTAACTTCGTACTTCATATTTTAAAAAAACTAAACAATATTTATTACAAGTTAACTGAACACGATTGGAAGTAGATAAGCAGAGGGTAAAATTATCCTGGGATGGTTTAGACCACCCTATAAAGCGATCGGTTTGCCCTAAATGCCTTATTAACGAAAAACATTTAAACATAACCTGTATTTTTCGAGTACTGTAATGACGGACGGTTAATCCCATTGTTAATTGGTATCAGAAATTGAGACAAACAGATCTATTACATAATATGTACGCAGACTAAAGCAACACAATTAAATTGTGTTAAAGCAACACATAATTAAAAAATAAAAATTGCTTACATTGAGATTTGTTATCAAATAAATGATGACATAAAACGGCATTGCAACGCAGGCTGGATACCGCAAGTACATTATAAATTGCAAGTTATACGATATTATAAACACCGCGAACAATAAAATAATACGGTCTAAAAATCGGATAGTGGGTTTGTTTAAACGCATATTTCTTATACAAGTATGCGGGATTACGCACGAGTGCTCAAAGCATCGAGGAGTGTGCAATACTCGCGCTCATGTATCACTCATGCTTGTGGGCATTCATGGGAAGACGCTCTGTTTTCTTGCCAGCTCGGTGAGATGTTGAGAATTCACTACGACGATTGATTTACAGATGGCGGGCTCGTGATATTTACAGATGACTTTAGGGGACAAGGCCTTCTCAGACAGTTATTACTACTCTCGGAATGATGCGCCGACTATACTCTACCAATGCTTCGTCCCGTTTTGACTTGCGGTTACTTTCAACAGCTCATACCTCCCGCTTTGCAAGTATCTCCCTCTTACTTTGCCCCTTTTGCTTTAAATTTTTGCAACCATGCATGCATGACCTGAAACTTGACGTTTATGACGTTGCTTAATAATAATTCTGTCGTTGTCACGAAGTCGAAACGACCGGACTGACAAACATGTCTCAACCGGGGCAACCTCGGCCTCTGTCGCTAGCTCGAAAGCCCGCGAGTGTTGAAGTTCTTTGAAGAAAAAAGTTATAAGACGACGTGCATAGCGATTGGCTTTGTAGCGCGAATTCTACCGACAATTGATTAATGTTGCTGCTCTTCTCCTGTAAGTTTCTTATTCGATTATATCAATACACAACATGGAATGGCAGCATGTGCACACATTAACAATTCTTTCTCTAGATCATGGAATCTAAAATGCCACTCATCAGATGTTTTGTGTAACTATTAGATAATCCTTCAAGATTAACGAATTCTTCACTTTCTTCAACATGTCTTTATCGTATTTCGAATTTATCCATCATTGCATATACCGATTTTGTCTCGATCGATCGAACCAATGTTTAGTTACATAGTTTTTAATTGTACAAGAACTGAATCATTATTTCATTTCTAACACTTCTACATGATCATGGTCGCATCGAAGTATTAGAAGTGAAACGCGTGAATCGTAATAAAACAGCCCTACCTTTTATAGACTTCTATAAATGTCAGGATTTTTAAATGTATTGATGAAAACAAAAGAAGAAAATTGGATCATACGAAACAAAATTTACGCTATGAGTTTCATAGTTTCAAGGATATCATCATTATATTTAATTTTTCTTTTTGTCGAGCCGCCGCGGTCATGCAGGAATTGATTACGCTCACGGCACAGAAATTTAGAAAAATGTCCTCATCAACGAGTGAACAATGTACAACAACTCTGCAATGAGGCAACGTGTTGATTTGGATGCCAAAATAAAAAAGCGGCAATATAACATGGGAATGGTCAGTTATTTACGCTTTAGAAAAACAAATTCGAAACACGAGAGCTGTCGACCAGGAGATAATAGTTGGTGTAAATATGTGTGGCGCAAATCCAAAGTGAACTTCAACACCTCGCCTTGTATTCATCTAGCTATTATCAGATATTTTATTCCTTTTTGAATTTTTTTTTCAAGGGCGGCCTATTGACCGCAAACATATTTGATTCAGAATTTGTAACTGGATAAATCATCGTCAATAAATTAACATCGTTTTTAAAAATATCTGACTTAACAATTGTTTCTTCGTAACCACGATGCAAATTTTGTGCCAGAATAATAATGTTTTTTATAGTTCCTATATTTTTATTGGTTGCGCACTTTTTTGTTATTTTCCTAAGCCATTTAGGGTAAAATTTCACAAAGTAATCTTCATGAAATTTTAGATAATTTTAGATGAATAATTAAAAGATAATTTTTTTTCACTGTTATTTCGCAGTGAACTAAATAAACAAAAGTAATAAAATGCAAACAATGGGAAAACGCTGTTTTACACTGAATGATTTCAAATCGCAAAATGGGCTAAAATAGCCGTTGGTTAAGATAAAAACATTTCAAACTGTCTACATGGTCTAATGTAAATATCCATAGTCATGTACTTCGACCAGTACAATAAACAGCACGGAATTCATTGTAAATTGAATTGATGTCAGAAAAATGTGTCTCCTGAAAAGTTATGTTTTTTTTTATCGAGCCACTCCGTTTTCTCTGAATCTATAGATTGTATCGGTATAATTTTTTTATGTAACAAGTAAATTTAAATAAAGCGTCAGTGGAGCCGTTTAAGAAAAACTCTTGACATCCAAGAAAAATATATTTGAAGGTAAAAGAAAAACAAGTACGCTTCGCGTACTTGATGGGGGGCTGCGCCCCTTACCCCCCGCGCGCTTCGCGCGCCGCGCCATCGTCGCGCTTCGCGCTCCGCGTTCCGTTGATCGTTTACTTGAATTGTTGAGTATTGAAATATTATGTTGTTTTTATGTTGTTGTGAATTATAATTGACAATATAGAATTATGTGTTTTGCTCTTAATATATCTTCAGTAAGAGCCATTGTTCAAAATGTGACGATTGAATTTTTATTAGATTTACATTAATAGGCACTTACAATTTTACAATATAAGGATTGCATGTTTTATTTCCAGGATATATTTTGAATGTTGATTAACATGTCCCTTAGGGATGTTTTAATAGGCACTCACGCCGTAATTTTCAATTTTTTAGTAAACAATTTTTATAATCCCCACTTTATGAACTATCCGAAGTATCGATAAAGTAATCGATTATTGACACAGACGCACACATAAGCGTACTGTACGTCAGCGTAAGAAGTATACTTTGGGGTGCATATCACGTCGCCATTTTGTTCGACGTTTCCTTTTTTTTATTGTTAAAAATTTTTTTTTATTGTTAAAATTTAGTCTGTTTATGGTCGTTGGTAGAATTTAATTAGAGACGTTAAAACATTATCTAATGTCTATTTTTCGAGAAAAAAAAATGATTGCGATAATAAAAAAAAATTGTATCGCACTTCAGAGCATTCATTTGGATGCTCGTCTATGTGCATACGGCATGAAGATGTTTCCACCAGGGGCGTACGCAAAATAAATTAGTATGGGCGTACGTAAAACAAACTAGCAGGGGCGTACACAAGAGAAAAAAAAATAAATGTAATGAAAATTTGAAAGACACGAGGTTTGTTCTTTTTCGGCGAACTCCCTAGAAACCTCTACACTAGTTTAATAAGTATACACTGAACTATGTACCTATATTTATTGAATTAGTGCAGGGATTTCTGGGGAGTTCGCCGAAAAAGAACAAATTTACGAGTACACGACGATACTAGCGGCATCTTACCACTGAGACAAGAAATGAGCTTTACTGGGACTCCATCTTCGTCGATATGGTGAGTCTTCCCTCTCCTTCGTTAATGAGTGATTCACGTCTGTGATTATAATCGAGAGCTGTCAGTGTTTTTTTTTATACTAAATTAATAATATTTGTAAAGTGAGAAAAGTATAAAAGTGTAAGTGTTATGAATAATTTTAATATATGTGTATAATAAAAGTGTAAATATTAATAAGTTCAAAAAGAGTGTAATATTCTATTCGATTACAAAAAACATTTAAAACTTTTATCAAACAAGTGTTATTTTATGGCAAAAAACATGCTTAAAAATTATTTAAATTATGTGTTATAATTGTTCAAATCACTTTAAACTCTTGGAACACTTAGAAAGTGTTAAAATGAAAATAATAAGCTGAAATAAAAAAATTTCGTTCACACATTTCCATGCAACTAACAAAAATGCCAAAAAATCGTTTTCTTTTGTTTAAATTTAGTGATTAACAAAATTGTAAAGTTTTTAAACTGTAGAAGAAACTTCTTTGAGGTCTCATAAAGATATATTACAAGTTATGTAAACATTTGTTCGCAGGTTGCTGAGATCCGAACATCGATGGACACAAACATAGCTTTTTGGCCTAAAAATAGGTATGTTTTTGATAATTTTTATATTTAACAAAATCCAAATGGATTTATATTAAAAATGTCTCTTCATTATAATGAAATACATATTTGGTATAAATTTCCGATTCATCCGGTCATTGGTTGCTGAGAATGGAGTGTGGACGGACAGCTCCTGTGACGAAAACTTTTGGAAGGTGATATTAATGGGCACTTTTTTAATATATTTTTTTAAAAATATTTATATATTATAGTGAGTGCCTAATAATCCAAATTTTGAAAAAATTTCAAAACGCCATCAAAGAATACTGAAACGAAATGTCGAATAAATAGCTCGAGATAACTTTTTACAACTTGTCTATAATTCACAAAAAAATTATAAAAATCAAACATATAGTTGCTGAGAAAAGGTAGGTACCTAAAAAGTAAGCATTTTTCGATCTCATTTTTTTCGATATTAAATTGATCCCCAAATTTTTCGAATTTGCATATCCTCTAAAACATATATACTATTGTCAATAAAGTCCTGAATGAAGTACAAGAAGAATCGTCGAAAAATGGTGAATAGTCTTGGAGAAATCTTAATTTGAGTAAAGGTCAGATAGGGGCTTCTGGGTATGCCGAATCCTTGTGCAGTTTCCTAAAGAGTATTGCGAACCTCTTTACGGAGAGTAGCCACCCTGGTCGCTCAGAAAATAGGTATATTTTTAAAAAATTCTTAAACACGAAAGTATAAACCGAAATATCTAAATGTTTCAACACAGTTCAAATACATTTTAGTTTATAATATTAAAAAACGAGGGCGGTGCAGAAATTTCCGCGGACGCGCTCCGCACAACACGCGTGTATATTGCAACACATGAATTACCGATAAGCTACATCTGAAAAAACAAAAATCAGCTTTTTCGTCAATACTGTAGGCTATAGTATAGCCTAGGCTCCTTTTTCGACTGTTAAAGGAACTATGGCGTAGGGCGAGGAAGAAACAATATATATTTTCACCGTAATTTCACGGGAAAAAAATGTCAATAAAAAGCCAATCAAGTTACCGCAAAAATAATATGTTACATTTTAGATAATGATAAAAAACGTCGATGATCTTTATGTGATCTCAACGCCACGACGGAAAAAACCTCATTGTATGTTACTTTCGCCACAATACAACTGAACAAAATGAAAAAAACTTAAGAAAAATGATTCATAGGAAACATATTTTGTACTACCTCACTTTTTAACATATTTTAATCGATAAATAAAAATCGAGCACATTATATATATCTAGAATATATGAAAACCTAATAAACGATATGTCACTGAATTCCGAATGTTCCAACTGTAACAAGCGTGGGAGCAGAAATATAATCAAGTAAAGGAAAATGCGGGGAATGGGGTGATATTCATTTTATAGGTTTCGTTTAAAGACAGATTACGAGTACAAATAGGCAAGGCAAATAAGAAAGGAAAATACAACGAAAGAATTCAAGGCATAAAAGAGCACATCGCTGCGACGTTGGCAGGTGAGCTCATAGAGGCACGAACGGGTAAGCTCACGTTTTCCCGTTTACCATTTCTTGAAACAGAGCGTGCGAGATCGTAACTTGAAAGTGCAGACGAGTCCGCGAGTAGCGTGTCGTGGAGATAGGTTTAAAAGCTGAACGTGCCGCAATTACAAATGTGTCTGTGCTCTCCTCGGAATCACTAAGAATTTGAAAATCATGTGAATGTGATTACACACAGTCAAGAGTATTTGTGATTTTATCTTTGTCTATCTCATCTACTCGTACTTTGCTATTTCACTTTTGTACCTTTATGTAATTCAATTGTATATAATATCTGAAATATTCATCTAGAAAACAAAACGCTCGTCAAAATACCACCCGTCACAAAATCTGTTCAAACTTTAAGAGTCAGTGTAACAGGCAACGAGCTACTTGCACTTCGAAAACGGGATCCGTAAATTGTCCGGCACTGAGCAACCGATTGCCTTAAAATTTGAAG
>JAPYZT010000606.1:4875-34960 GCA_030522965.1 Tryphoninae sp. A BG-2022a
TTCTGGTAGGGATATTAATTTAAATTAATTAGATTGCAAGGAAATTAATTTTTTGGCGTTTTTTCTTTTAATTTCAATATTTAGAATGTTTTGATATTACGATGGAACAAGTTTGGGATTAAATATCAAAATTGATTGCGTTTGGTTAATAAAGTGAAAGAAAAAGTGATTGGTAGTTTGGATTTCTATTGAATTTTATTCGAACTCTCAACTCCCGTCTGTAAATGTAAAAAAATTGTAATTAAATAGAAAGTTCGTACGTGGAGTTTAAAATAGAATAATTTAAGAAAAATGAAATTATGACCAATTTCTATTCATCTCGTTCTTACACACAGGCAAGCTCAAGTTTTCTAATTAATAAAGTTTGAAAAATACTTCAATTTCCTGACGAATCGATGATTATTTTTACGAACGCATTCGAGCGTTATTTAAAATTGCTCGTTAGGTCTCTAAATGCTAATTACGAAAATAGTAATTAATGCGCGTAAGGAATTGCGCGGCGATGATCGAACAAGAAGAAGAAGAAGAGGAAGAAGAAGAAGAAGAAGAAGAAGAAGAAGAAGAAGAAGAAGAAGATAAAGATAAAGAAAAAAAATAAACGATCTTGCCAATATCTTTTTGCACTTTGCACCGCGAGACAACCCGGGTGTTTTACGATCGATCTCGAATCGGGAACTTGTCCTCACGACGGATATGACATTTTCGAAGGCGCTTTTAGGCCGCGGCAACTCAATCGGTTTAGCTCGAGGCAACACACAGCTGCGTCTCGACAGCCAGGAAAAAGATTCGCGCGTGTTGAAGAAGAAGAAGAAGAAGAAGAAGAAGAAGAAGAAGAAGAAGAAGAAGAAGAAGAAGACGAGGAGAACGCAACGAACGTACGAGAGAAGAGAAAAAGAACGAAGAAGAAGAAGAAGAAGAAGAAGAGGAGAGAAGCTTCTCCGACAGCTCGAGCCTCGGTATCTCCACTCGAGATTCTCTCGGACGGCTGAACGCGCTCGAGGCCGTAAATAGTGCGAGTTGCCTCGGCTACTCCCGATCTCCAAGACGTACGCGAGAACGTTTCGTTCCACCGAGCAGATTCGCTCTCGTTTTTTTTTCTCTCTATCTTACTCTTTCTCTTTTTCATCCATTCCTTCCTCTCTTCGCTTCTAACGATTTTGTTATCTTCTCTTATGTTCACAGGTGACGATACAAATCCATCATCCACCCTCCTAGACCGGAGAATCTTCGTACGACTTCCTCCAAGAGGAAGTTTCGAACAGGGTGGAAATTGTTGATTCGAGCACGATGGAACAGGCCAGGAAGCAAATCGCATCTTCGGAAATCGCAATGGCTAACGAGGTCTTTGATCTCTTTTGCAATGCGACCACACTCAAATCCATCCTTGGACACTTCAGACATCTTTGCGATCTTCTCAAAATGCGAGCCAATACTTTTCCACAATTTTATCCGAAATTCAAGTCGAAGCTGAGATCGTGGAAAGCCCAGGCACTGTGGAAGAAATTCGATCAGAGAGCTAATCACAAATGTTACAACAGGGGTAAAGCATGTCCTAATACCAGGGTGAGTGATCAATAATAATTAATGATTGATATGAAATTTGTAGTTTAATCAATCGTTATAATTTATTATTACCTTCTTTTCAGGTCCTAATAATCGGTGGTGGACCATGCGGCCTAAGATCGGCTATAGAAGCACAATTGTTGGGTGCAAAAGTAGTCGTCGTCGAGAAGAGAGATCGAGTCTCGAGAAACAATGTTCTTCATCTCTGGCCTTTCGTTATACAGGATCTGCGCGCCCTCGGAGCGAAGAAATTTTTTGGCAAATTTTGCGCCGGTTCTATAGATCACATAAGCATCAGGCAGTTGCAGTGTATATTGCTCAAAGTAGCTCTCATCCTCGGTGTCGAATTTCACGAGAACGTGAGCTTCGAATCTTTGATACCACCACCGGAAAATCAGGAGGAAGGGAGTGAGTGGTTACAATTAAAATCCTTGATTTTAATTCATTTTTGTTTTATACGTTTGTAACGAATCCATCTGTTCTTTTTTGCTTGGTTAAGAAATCGGATGGAGAGCAAAAACGACACCGCATGATCATCCCGTATCCCAGTACGAATTCGACGTACTTATCGGTGCTGACGGCAAGAGAAATACCCTGGAGGGTTTCAAGCGCAAGGAATTCAGAGGAAAACTCGCTATTGCGATTACTGCGAATTTTATAAACAAACGTACGGAGGCGGAAGCACGTGTCGAGGAAATAAGCGGCGTTGCTTTTATATTTAATCAGAAATTCTTCAAGGAATTGTATCAAGATACTGGCATTGATCTCGAGAATATTGTATATTATAAGGATGACACACATTATTTTGTCATGACTGCTAAGAAACACAGTCTAATCGATAAAGGTGTCATACTTCAGGTGAGACATGGATTCTTGTGATCTTTTAGATTTTCTATCTTTCGTTTTTTAAGACGTTTGATAAACGTTTCTATTTGTCATAGGATCATGCCGATACGGCGAAGTTACTTGCCAAGGAGAATGTAAATCGTGACGCTCTCATGCTCTACGCTAGAGAGGCGGCCGAATTTTCAACCGAGTATCAAATGATGGACATGGAATTTGCTGTAAACCATTATGGCCAACCGGACGTTGCCATGTTTGATTTTACGTCTATGTACGCCGCCGAGAATGCGAGTCGAGTGCTGGAACGTTATGGACACAGACTTCTGATGACTCTCGTTGGCGACAGTTTATTAGAGGTTTGTAAAATTTCATTCGAGATAGTTTAAGAAAACGTTAATTTATATTTATCACCTTACAGTCAAAATTGTAACAACAAAATGTCGCGTTTTTCAGCCTTTTTGGCCTACGGGATCAGGTTGTGCCCGCGGGTTTCTTAGTTCCATGGACGCTGGATGGGCGATCAAGGGATGGGGTGCCTCGATGTTGCCACTTGAAGTTTTGGCAGAACGTGAATCGATCTACAGGCTTCTCGGTCAAACGACGCCGGAAAATTTGAACAGGGATTACGCCGCTTACACTCTGGATCCACACACAAGGTATACGGTTCAATACATCCATTTTTTTAAATCCAGAAACTTTCCCTGGCGACAAAATGTTTCGTTTTTCCTTATTCTTCTAATTTTCACATGTGTTCAATTTTTTTTTCAGGTATCCAAACTTGAACTCACGTTCAGTCTCAGCGATTCAAGTACGCGGCCTCCTAGACACGGATGATCCAGAAAACATAAAACAACCCTCGACCGTTCCTTCAGCGATGGATTTGCCAAAGAAACGCAGGCGTAGAGGTAAATTCGATAGAAACCAATCTATCGCGTTAGTTGCTAAATTGAGTGATTAATCGCGATGAAAATATTGATAAAACAATCGTTTTGTACTTTCCTTTCAGACACTCAAATACACCCAGACACGTTACTACACTGGCTCCAGCGACAAGTTGCATTATACGATGACGTTCACATCGTAGATATGGGCGCCTCGTTCAAAGATGGCCTCGCTATAAGCGCTATAATTCACAGATACAGACCTGATTTGATAGATTTTAGTGCACTCCAGTCCCAGGATATGGAGAAAAATAACCAGCTAGCCTTTGATATACTGGAGAAAGAACTGGGCATTTCACCGGTAAAATAAAACAATACGTTTATAAAAAAATGATTAATTCATTACTAAATAAATTAAGTTATTTTATAATGTATTAATCTGTCTCAGATAATGACCGGTGAAGAAATGACACATTGCGAAGTTCCCGATAAGCTCGCAATGTTCTCCTATCTCTCACAAATATACGAAGCTTTTCGTGGTGAGATACCTCACATAAAACATCCGAAATTGGTAAGTGAAGAACGATTATATTTTCACATTCCTCAATGTCAGCGTTTCCCATCGTTTTTCCTCCTCGAACATTTTCCACACCATCAAACGGAAGTACGATTCCACACCTCGTAAATCGTGTCCCCGATGCTGTCACTGTTCTCCACGTTCTAACAAAATCCTCGATTGCAACAATAATCCTGTGAATCGCGACCGAGTAACGAGATTCAAGAGTTTTTTCGAATCGAAGATTAGATTAGAGCCAGGACGTACGAGACAGCGTCAGCTTCCTCGCAATTTGCCCCTGGTAACTTTTTTTAATCGACATTTTCGTGCAATATTATAAGTACATAAGCTTGATAGAAAAACTTGTTAATTAAGTCTTAACGAATTTGCACTCTCTGTCTCATCCTCGATTATCCAGGAACCAGAGAACGATGAGAGACCATTGTACACGAAGCAATTGTCACAATTAACCCACGAACAGAAGGCACAATTAATCGGACGTCTGGCAAAGCCGGAAACTGCAGCACGAGCTCGACACTCGCGTTCTCGTCACAATAACGAAAACGTTCTCACACCTCTCGACAAGAAAACGGACACGGTCAGTCGGCGTTCTCGAAAGCGTCGAAGCACGGAAAAAATGGGCGCCACGGTGGTAAGTTTCCATTTTCCAAATCACCTTTTTCTTTTCTCTCAGAATATTATCCGATTCTCTCATACGCTATCTGACTCGATTAATTATTCAACGTGACAAAAAAAAACAAACAAACAAAAATTGGGAATATCTTAAATTACCCCATCCCCTCGTTGCGATTCAGTCAGCCTGGCAGAAGATTCAAGCCACTGTACCCCAAGGAATATTCGTATCGCTGTTGTCCGTTTTTCTCGGACTTCTCGTGATTGCGATAAGAGGATGAACAAAAAAAAACAATGTTTCGATCACACACGCTCTCAGCAGTTCTCGCAACATCACAATTGGCCAAGTTATTGTCGTAAAAATATTTGTTAAATGAAAATATACGTATATTGATGAAAGTGCAGAAATTAGAAAAAAGAAAACAAAACAATTTAGAAAGCGGAAGCGCGCTTATGCTCGAGCATAAATTGTATCAGGCGAAACAAAAAAAAACAACCAGATAAAAAAAGAAAAAAATCTATCTGTATACAATTAATCCTAAAGGAGGAGAGGCAAAAGAGACTCGAAGACATTGAAAAGAATCGCGTCGATCGCATGAGGAAGCGTCAGTATCTTCGTAAAATGGCAACTCAACAGTTCTATAAGAGCATACAGATGCTCGCTGCTAACGCGAAGCGCGAAAAGGACGAGCCTTTCGAGGATTACTCGATATTCTTATATCGTCAAACGGCGCCAGACTTCAAGGATAGAGTGAAAGAACTCGAGCAGAAAATACTTTATCCAGTAAGATTGCAATTACCCCAAGTTGAATCATAGTGTGGTGCGTGATATATAAATATACAATATATATCTGTAACGTCGCTTTTTTTTTCTTCAAATATAACAAAAAAAGAAACGTGTCGCTCTGTACACGAAAAGGATAGCTAGACGAATCATCCTAGTATTTTGTTATCGTAGACGATACTAGATCGACCCGATTTTAGAACGGTCGCACAGCTCGAAATTAACGTGTGTGTGATTGTTATTATTATTAAAACAAACCAATATTCGGCAACAACAACTCGATAATATGCTTATGAAATTTTTTTAACGTTTTGACATAACAGATAATCATGAAAAAAAAAATACAACTCACAACAAACATTGCACCGCTCGACGAGTTCTTAGCAGTCTAATAACTAACTGCTTTGTCGCTGCTAAAAATAATCATATCCGAAATTCACAAGAATTTTGTCCATGATATAAAAAAAAGGGCAGATCGTTGGAAGATAGTTCTGTGATGTAGAAGATTATTGTTATTTAAGAGCGAGTAATATGGACTTGAGGTATTTTTTTAGGACAGAGAACCTAAGTTACACGCTGGACATCATCGGGGCAGCATTGATGATGGTTTTTCTGGGCGAATAAAAGACATTGAGGATAAATTGAGAGGAACCGCTGCCACTGATAAAAAACCAAGGGATCTTTTACGTGCTATTGGTATGTATATCCAGTTTATTGAAGCTATGGCAAATTTAGGTTTCTTACAAATTACAATTTTTATGATTGATTTGTAATTTGAATAATTCCAATGATAAAGGTAAAATCGAGAAAACCGACTGGAACGTTAAAGAAATCGAGAAAAAGATAGAGGAGAATAAGATGGGACGAGGTACGAGACAGGAGAGAGTCGAAAAAGTCCCAAAATGGAGTCGCGAGCAGGTTGGCAATACTTTTTCAATTATTAGGGTACAATCAAATCCTCTTCAGGTCTCTATATGCTTCCTTCAGTTTCTAGCTCGGCAGATCAAGATGGAGAAGAAGGGTCGTGATCCTAATCAAACGGACAGTAAGTACGCCGATATTGATAACACCCTCAAGGATATCGATCGGAAGATCAAAGAGGGTAACGTCCTTGGTCACAATAAAGTATCGGCAATGGCTGAGCAATTTGCCAACAAGAGCCAGGACAACGAGCCCAAAGTTCAGAGATCGGTAAATATTTCGACGTGCTTGCTTCTTCTTCTTCCGAGATGGAGAAGAAAATTTTGATCCAGGGGCAAAGAAGTCAGCAGAGGGCCTAGAACACGAAACTTTGATTTTCTTCTCTTCGAACTACCGTGTAAATACGCGATTCGTGCATGATTCGTAAAAGTTCCTAGCAACGCTGTTCACCTCTCGTACGAATAATAATCTAAGAAATTATAGTTCATATAATTTCTTTGCTCTAACGTAAATGTGGCAACCGTTATCGTTACGTCTTGTCTTTTTTTTTAATTGGAGTGTGTGACGTACCGCTGACTTTGAACCCTTGAGTCTGAATACCGAATAAACCAGATAAATTGTAGTGACACAGATGCTTTCACGCTTTGGACGTTATTTTTTTTCTAGAATTCTAAAGCAGCAATAACACTACCGACACAGGGAGGATCGGAGCTGTGCCATTTTTGTGATAAACGAGTTTACTTAATGGAGAGAATGAGTACCGAGGGCAAATTCTTTCATCGTGGTTGCTTCCGCTGCGAATATTGCTCTACTTCACTAAGAATAGGTTGGCATTGCCATATCGTGATAATGAAAGTATGACTGAACGATCAAATACTCAACGTTTTTTTTGTTCTTTTTCTTGCAGGAAATCATACATTCGACAGAGACAAGGACGGCGGACGTTTTTATTGTACCCAACACTTTGGCCTACCTGGCACTATAAAGGCACGAATAGAAAAGAAAAAGATACCGTTGTTGAATAAGGAGAACATACCAGAATCATCGTTACCGAAAAAGCAAGCATTAGACAAGGTACACAATTTCGTTAATTTTTCTCCTAAACTTACAAAAAATGGCATTAAACTGAGACTTACAATAATTACAATTTTCATTAATGTGTGTTAGGCAAAAACACCTCTCGAGGGAGTTGCTGGGCTGGATCTACTGGACCGTGGTCAAACACCCGAGAGAATAGAATTCGAGAATCTAGCAGGAATGTCGGATGCTGAGGAGGCCCAGAGTCAAATGGACGAGGATGAATGGACGGATCGAAATTTCGGTGCATCGGCTGCTGAAATGGGCTCCAGTGACGACATTTCTGACATGAGGTTCGTGCACAAGCTTATCCATTTTCCATAATTCTATTCTTCTGCATTATGAAAATTATAACCAAATTTTATTTACCCACAACAGCGATTCGGATGAGGACAACGAAGTTTACGAGGAAGCAATGGATCAGCCTCTGACCACCGAAGGAACGATAGAATTGGCGAAAAATTGGACCCTGCGTTATTCCCATGCCCACGCATCTACAGGACACTCGGACACTGGTAGCAACGAGTACGAGGACTCCAGCGACGAATATACGAGCGAAGGTGGGTCATACTTTTCACAATAACGAGACAGACAGCGTGTTAAAAAAAAAGAAAAAGAGAAAAGAAGAAAAACACGCCTGCGTCGAACGGTATATATTCTCAGACGAGTTCGATCTCTTATGATCTTGGCGTGTAGCAGACTTCAGACCTTGTTAAAAATTTGCGTCTAGACGAAGAGAGTGGCACCGCTACGGAAGACGAGGAGGACGTACGTGCACGTGAACTGAGGAAGCAAGAGGTCTGGCTGAAGGTACCACCGAGAAGTTCCGACACGGACACTGGTTCGGAGACCGAGGTGAAAAATTCTCAACAAGACGATAATGTAGACTGTTTAAATTCGAATGATACGAGCACGGTGATCAATGGCGATGATATAGTGATTGATTTAGAGAGTAGAGTAGACGAGGCTATGATGAATATTGCTGATACGTCGGTATCCATTGTGAGAGACGTGAGTGACGGTAACGATGAATCGAACGTTTTAAATATAGAAAAACAAGAATCGCGTATGTCCGCCGATAACGACGAGCCGGAAGTAACGGTCGGTGGTAAAAATTTACAGGAGGAACTGCGTGTTAGTAAAAGTAGTGACAATGATAGCATCTCGCATTTAGAATACGTTGATCTCGATTCTAGTACACCTGATTCAATCTCATATTCAATCTCAGCGAGTAATAATCTTCAATCTGATCGTCCAGATACGGTTTCCAACGCGACTGGAAACGGTGAAATAGATGTCCCGAAAGAAATACTTTTAGCCAGCGTGGTTGATAATCTCAAAATTAATGTTGACAATTTGCCTGATTTGATTACCTCGTCGCCCAAACTCGTGAGACAGACGAGCAAGTCTGAGAAAACAACGACTAACAATCGAAAATGCGAAGCTGCGAAAATTCCAACTGTTTCGATAACTCCGCCAACGAACAAAGAGCCAGTTAACGAGAATGGACAAGATGCTTTCAGCAATCTAAGGCAAGAGTTGAAATTGCGAAGGGCGAAGAGGAAAGAGAGATTGGTCGAGCTACGTCCATTGTCGGGTGAGACTGCTCGTTCTAAGGTCAGCGAATACTTTAAAAGTATGACAAATTCGACGGGAGTGAGTAAAGTGGATCGTGTCCAAGATGAGGAGTCTAAGGAGGACGAAGAATATCCGGAAGTACCGATAATTCCTTTCGGTATTAAATCTCAGATGTCCGACAAAGTTGAATCCAAAGATCTCATGAAATATTTTGAACGTCGAAGTTCTCAAGGCCATCATCAAATGGCGGAAGCTACGAATACTGCAGGGCGAAGGAATTCTATGAGTCCAGTGACGCGGAGTCATGTTGATGAGGAGTTTAGAGACTTGGAGGTTCGAAGCGATTCTTTTGAAGAAATGAAGGAAGTTAAAGCGGCAGAAAAATCTCAGGAAGAATTGGAGGAAAAGAGGAATGAAGAACCCAAGGAAGTTCCTAAAGAAGACTTGAAGGAAACGGTGAATGAAGAATCCAAGGAAGTTCCTAAAGAAGACTTAAAGGAAACAGTGAATGAAGAATCCAAGGAAGTTGTTAAAGAAGCAGAGAAGGAAAAGAGGAATGAAGAATCCAGAGAAGTTCCTAAAGAAGAGCTTAAGGAAAACGTACGTGAAGATGTAAACGAATACCTCAACAAGAAGTTGGAGGAAAATCTCAATGAAGAACTAGATAAAAAGTTAAACGAAGGACCGAAAGAGAAATCTAGTGACAAATTGAAAGACGTATCAAGGAACGCACTTACAGAAAACGGAAAAGAATTGTTGGAGCAAAAGCCAAACAAATCATCCAAAGATGAGACAGTACTTCATCCTCCTGAGCTAAAAGAACCATCCGCTCTTTCCACCCAAAACCCCATTGTAAAAATAACTGTAGTCGCAAAAGAAATCATTATTCCACCAGCCACTGCAACAATTCCAAGGAGACCGGAACGAAAGCGAAATTCCCACGACACATTCTTCGAGAGTCGAGAAATTCCAAAACCAATAAGTCCAGAGATTCCACGAAGGCGAAGATCAGATGCTAAAGTGACGATAAAAACGAACGAAGCTCACGGGACAAACGAGTCTCGAACAATCGATTCCCCGTCTCAAAAATCCGACACGGTAATCACGTCAGGCACTGTCCAAGAAAACTCGAAAACCCCCGAATCTTCCGCGCAAAAACTCGCGAACGAATCAAAGAAGCACTCGAATCCTTTGAAATCGCTGACAATGAAAACGGAAGTTCACGGTTCTAGTAAATCGGTAGCCTCCTCTAAATTTGAAAAAACAAATAAGAAAGACAAATGCATCATATCATAAGAAACATTCATGCATTTTTCTTTCTGTCTAATACTCATTTAAATGCATAACGAAACAAACCGATAAGACTTTTGTGAATTTATATACGTGAAAAAATGAATAAGAGAGAAGCGCCAAGAGGTTCGATCTTTGCACATGTTCTCGAATTAGAAAATACAATTCTTTTTTTTTCATATAGCGAGAGATTGTGTGAGATATATTTAATAAAGTATCACGAGACAATAACATGGCTGGTGGTGATGTATATATTTATACATATATATATATATACATAAATATGTCTGTGTATTTGTACAAACAACCCACACAGGCCATTCATAAAAGAATCTAAGAACACAAAACGCAAAGAAAATGAAACAAGGTAATGATTTTCAGCTATAGGAATGGCGTGCTGTTGATCTAATATATTCGACTAACCAGTCACTCAAACCGATTAATCCATTTATCTCCCAAGTGCTTACGTATCTCACAAATACAAACAAAACAGAAGAGTATTTTTTTAAATCTACTGACTGATTGTTGCATCGTGTTCTCATTGTCGCCAGCCAACTACCAACAAACAAAAAATGTACTTTATTAATATGTCTCACACATTTCTCGCTCCCCTAGTGTTACTAATAAAGATGTGAGAAGGTTTTTTTTGCCTTTTTTATCCGTAACGATTCTCACACGGTTTGCATCAACAAATGTGGCTAGGAAAAATGTCAAGTTTAATTCAATCTTAAATATAATATTTCACAGGTTGCATCGGATAACGACTCGTCCGAGGACAGTCAGGAGAATTCAGCGACGGAGATATCAACGGATTCAGAATTTGAGCACGATGGAACGACACCGACGCAGCACGAGATCCCGGAGTTAACGACAAACGATGGTCAATCAAAGAAGAATCGTGGTCAGTGGGCCGAGGCGAGAAAGGTTCAGATCAAAAGTCGTGTCATACCGTCGGTAAACGGAAACCTGAAGCAGACGAAGGAATCTGGAGTGAAGCTACAGTTCTCAAAGTTAGATACTGCTAAAGAGAATGTCGAGAAAGCGTTAGCCCGTGAAAAATTGAAGGAAAATCCCTCAAGAACAAACGTAAAAATTGCGAGTCCAAGTCCTTTGGTCAATCCACGAAAAGGTGATTATCTTCTCAATCGGACTCACTCGACTGAGGGAATAGCGTCAAAGTTGTCCTTGGAATTGAAGAAACGATATTTGCTGGGAGGTTCCGTACTAGGTGGTACGGTTATGAAATCTGGATCGACATCGAACGTCGACACGAGGCTAAGAAATTTGTCAGATGCGATATCGCAGCACCAGAAATTATTGAATCCTGCTCCAGAGCCAAGTCCGACCATGCAAGCATTTTTAGAAGGGAACAATAAACTTCGAACAGGCAATACCCAACTGTCGCCAATCTCGCCATGTGGAATCTTCACGGCAACTCCACTTAAAGTATTTCCTGTCTACGAGGCTTCACCAAAAAAACAAATTTCAAAGGATCTCAAGGCATTTCCGACAATCTCGAAGGTTCAACTGCCAGACTTGGTCAAGGAGACGAACATCCTCAAGTCCAAGACGGAACCAAACATACTTCGACCGGAAAGTACGAGAGATGAAAAATCCGAAGGACTTGTCGAGGGGAAGAAAACGTCTGATCAAAAAGTCAAATCCCCTGGAAGCGAAAAAGTTCCGGAAATTGGTAAAATTGAAGCTGGAAATGAATTTTGTAAACCAAGAAGTCCAGTGCAAGAAACTTCCATTCCAGTTCCGGAGATAGATTGGAATATAAACGCTGAAGAGCAGCAAGTCGACAATCAAAGAAGCAGCGAGGATTCCGAGATAGATAGCGATTCATTATCCTCGAGCGAGTCTGAAGATTCCGAGGCAAAAGTCAAAAAGCAATCTATCCCAACGAATCTCTCACCTCCCAAGCTCCAGATACACAGCGATTTACTCCTCGACAAGCAAACGATTCGCGATGACACTGCAACAAATTTCGAGCCTGACTCCATCGAATTTATCGATGTTCGTGAAGAAGCTGTGTCCAACGTCCCGACGAGTCCGGTGAAAAAAGATCCTGCGGCGTCGGAACTTGAGACGGTCAACAACAACATGAAAAAGTTGATACTCAACGAAACCAGTAACGCAAAGAGCGCGTGTAGCAGTCCAACATCGAGTACATCCAACAAGCACGATGACTCGATGGAAAATGATGTCACGACAGCAGCTCTAACGGAGACGGAATTTTCCGAATGGGCAAGAGATGGCGAGGGGATGGTAGCCGATGATCTGCGTGACGTTGAGTTCAATATAAACCCCGAATTTATAACCGTCAGAAAACACAGAGGAAAAGGCGAACAGAAACTATCAACCGCTGCCCCGAAAATGGCGAAAGAAGAAGATCTTACGGACATCGATATTGATTCCATAAGACCAGATCGTACACTTGGTGCACCCAGCAATGATACCTCAAAGCTTCTTGCCAACGGTGAAAATATCGACTACATGGACACGGATAACGAATCGCTTCTTGACGACAGTCTTCGAGATGCGACAAATGTCTCGCTACTCAAAAATCGTGGCTATGTCGAATTCGTTAATATCAGCACTCCAACAATTCCTGTGAGACCGGAAATGAGACCGTTGGTCGACGCTCCAATAGCACAAGCCGAGATGGAAAATGAATATTGCTCCGACGACGATGAGCGTTACGACGAAAACGTTATTGAAATCAATCCAGTTACAATGGAAGACGTAAGAGAGAGATTAAACGGTAGTGCAAAAAAGTCCGTAGTCTTTCCGTCGCAGGAAGATCGAAGCTTGAAGCCCATGATGACAATGAATCTCGGCAAGTCGGACAAAGACGAGGAACATGTGAACGAAGCTGTTAATCGTGAATTATTTCAATCCATGGAGGAGGATAGTTTACTCGTCATCGAGCCAACCGAAGATACGACGACGAGTGAAATTATAACGGTCCTTGCGAGTCCCGTGAATCCCCAAACGACACTCATAATGACACGAAATATTCCAATCGAGCGGAACGAGGAGATTTCGAAATCCGTTAACGACGTCAATAATCCGGACTATCTCGAGTATGTGAAGCGTCTTCAGTCGCGAATAGCCGAGTTCAGCAACGCCAAAGATTCCATAGACATCAGAAAATCGAAGAGAAAGAATTCCAAGAGTTCGCCACAAGCCAAATGCAGTGCGGAGATGATTTCCGAGGAGATCAAATCTCAGCAAGAATCTTTGGCTAGCAACGAGGTCTTCAATTCACCAGCGACCTCTAGAAAGCTAGAAGAAATAACACGCGAGAGAACGAAACAAAAGACTCTGATACAGGATCTCTTGATGGACAAGTTGGAAGCTAATAAGCAAAAATCTGCTGAGAAAAAAGCGAGAAGAGCCGCGAGGACTTCCTCGTTCACTTCGACCACGACAATGTTCTCCAATGTGCCTAGTCCGGTTCCTTGTTCACCGGCACCTTTCAGCTTCGTTCCAACTTCGATTGTATCACCGGTCAACAGTCCAGTTCGTACGACCTTTGCCGAGGCCAGAAAGATTATGGATACTCCAGTTTCGAGCTTGGGCAACAGCTCGACCAATCTCAGTCCGTTATCAACATTTAGAAGTCAATCTCAGGAACGATACGATACAGAGAGCACTTTGCTCTCAACTTCATCGAGACCGGGAAGTGCGACGAGTCGAGAGACATACGACGATGTTTTTATAACTCCTGTAGCACCTCCCAGACTGAAGCACGAGGAAGCTCGAAGAACTGCCGAGAAAGCAAAGCAAGAAGCCCGGGAACGCGCGAGACTAAAGAGCGACGAGGATCTTGGTCTGAGTCCCGAGGATAGAATTAAAGAATTGCGAATGAAAGCTGCGCGTCGACAATTGTCGATGGAAGAGAAGCGACGCACCGAGGATGATATGGTACCGGAAGTCAAGACAAGACACTACAGTTTCAGTTTCAGCCGGTCGACGAATAAACTGCAAACCAGCAAGAGCACGGACAACATGAAAGCTCTTTCGAAAAAAATGATCTTCGAACCACTACCAGCTGGTAATGCTAAATCAATGGATGAGCTACTAAGAGCTGGAGTATCGAATAAACCGGAGAACGACGTTGTAGTAAAAAGGGAGAAGAAAAAACCTCCGAAAGATCCTGAGAGACGGAAGAGTATTATCAAAGCTGTTTCGGACTTCTTCAAGAAGAAGGACACTACTCCATCGCCACCGAGTCAAAAGGAGAAAGTCTCCATGTTCCGGATCAACACAAAGGGCAAGGATAAGGGAAAGGTAATCATTCTTGATATAAAATATCCAAAGTTCACAATCAATACGTGTATTTATACGTAAAGAGAGAATTGGGCAATGTAGATTGAACTTTTGGCACGGTTACATGAAAATTTCGTTCCAAAAATTTAATCTTTGAAAATGTTGATATTGAAATTTGAAAAATTCATGTGCGGCATTTGCGACTCGGTTGTCTAACCGGCTGTCTCTTTTTCGACATGTTTCAGTTGTATAAATCATATTCGGAAGGGTCATATGTAAGCAACGTCCATACTAAGTAGATCAATGATAGTCCCAATGTTACTTTTATACTTTATCCCCGGTACTTCTTCTTTTCGCTGTAGTTTATTCCAGGTATCAGTTAGTTTTTATTTCTCTGGTAATCCATTATTTTGTAGTGTACCAATGTCGTAGCTTTTAGTAAATTAGGACTTATCCTTCTAGGCTTTTATACACTAACAAGAATAATTTCAGTAGCGCCGTTAATTTTTTGTTTTCAGTGTTATTTGACTTTTATCACTACGATAAAATGTATTTGGAGATGTATTAACTTGAGTTTATTTGCTTTTGTTTTTCCAGCGTACCGAGCCTGAGATTTTTTGTTTCCTTTTTTTTCTATATCTGTGGAAAAATCACATTTCCAATGTATTCTTGAATGAAATTCGTGTATTTTTTTAGATGGACAAAATACCACAGACTGAGGCAAGACCGAGAAGTGTTTGCGAGGGAATGTTAGTTGGAAATTTCTTGACTGAGAATTTGCCACCGATTCCTCCACCACCATTAAATTACGACCTCGTGGCGACTCACGTTTCAGGTGAGAATTTAAATAGTTTGTATTATACTCTCGAGGGATGATTTGATAGGGATCTATGGAAACTGCATGTTTGGTGATTGTGCAACGATTTGGGGAAAGGGTGGTTGAAAGACAAAAACTATTTTGCATCGAACAGATGATAGTTTGTCGGACGAGGATTCCAAAACGACGGCACTGTCGACCTCCCAGATGAACAAAACGAATGTTGGCGATGGTTCTTGTAGCAGTATACCAAGAAAAGCGAAGACTGCAAAGAGAGCTGCGAGGCAGGCTCAACTTAAAAGGTAAATTGAAAATGAATTAACAAAATTGCCTGGAACACATAGAAAAAAAGATAATTTACAAGCATTTTCATACAAATGTTTTTTGTTGTATTAATCAGATTACGAATGGCACAAGAGATACAGAGAAAACTGGAGGAAACAGAAGTTAAGCAGAAAGAACTGGAGAGCAGAGGTGTTAGTGTGGAGAAAGCGCTGCATGGCGAAGGAGGTAAAGAAAGATGTGCAAGTATATGAAAACTTGAGCGAATAATAAATTACTGAGTAACAAAAATATTATTGCTACAGAATGTTCGGATCGTGAAGAAGCAGATTTGCTACGAGAGTGGTTCGATCTCATGAGGGAACGTACGGAATTGCGAAGATACGAGAAAGAATTATTGGTACGAGCTCAAGAGGTACAATTGGAGGATCGTCACGATAGATTACAGCAGGAATTGCGTGAACGATTGGCAGACGACGGTACGATTGTTTTAATTCTAATTCAATTTACTTGAATTCTAAATTCGAGAATATACAAACAAAGTATAATCGTTAAACGATAAAAATCATGGAAATTATGACGAGAATTTTTGAGAATCATCAATCTTCGTTCTAGATCACAAAAAGACGAATGCCGATGTGAAAAAAGAGAGCGAGATCTTGACTGAAATGTTGGAAATTGTTGCTAAACGTGACTCGCTGATATCACTGCTGGAGGAGGAGCAACAAAGGTGGCGTAGATCCTCGTGCCCGACACTCAGTGCACTCACAATTATGTCTGCCAATTCACCTCGATACTTGATTAACAATTATTCCTCTCCCAACCCAAAATCCGACACAACCTTATCGTCTCTGCTCTTTGCACTGTTTGCATTATTTATCGCATATTCGTTCTCGCTGTACGTAATGGAGCATCTTCTGGCTTTGAGGAACGATCTATTTGCATTGTTGACCTACAATTAGACATGAAGCGAAAGGAGGAGACTATTTCAATTATTTATTTTCTGTTCGTACTTGTGATTCGCTTATTTTCATGAGATACGTAGATTTGCATGCTTCTCAGGCATCTTTTTATTTAAATCTTCTAGAGTATGATTCTGTTCTGTCGCCTTTCTGGCATGCGCCTTTACAAATTTCTATTTATAAATTATTGCTATTGCAGTTTTGTTGAAGCATGCCACATATCGTTATAGTTTACAGATATATTTTTTCTATAGCCTATTTTGTAGATAATATTATATATAATGTGTAGAATATTGAAAACGCGTTAAAACAAAATTACTCAACTGCCTTGTAGAAACAAAAATGGCAACATTAAAATCGTGATTTTCAATGAGAATAATAATTTTCGGGACTTTCACATCAGCTTCGCTAAATCTTTAATGGGTTCTTCTCGCTCCCCAGTAACAGCTCGGCATACAGAAAAAAGAACTATACATATATATCAAGATATATATATATATATTAATCCATCACGAAAAAAAAGACATTAATACACATGAAAATTAGAGATATACCCAAAAGAAAGAGAGAAAAATCACAGAATGTTATATAGACATTGGGCAGAGGGTAATAGGATCACAGCACGGCTTCGCTTAATTATGCACCTCCGCGTGCAGTTCACTTGAAAATAAAATCGGTAAGACTGCGCTTAGTTAAACACTCGACTATACCGATAACACGCATAAAGTTTATCTGAACGATTGATTGTGTGAGGAAACGAATGAAAAATATTTGTATCCCATTATGCGAAGCCTATTATTTTAAAAACAATTATTAGTCAGTATAATCAGCTTATTGTCCTTGCATTCGCAAATTCTCGTTGTACGTGTGCTGAATTTGATAACAATCATTCGAATGCCTTGGCTTTCTTTTATCTTCAAAAACTCACGAATATACTAAATTTAGATCTTTTCTTTTCAGTTACAGAATTGAAGATCGAGACCTCGAGGCACAAATGCGGGCTAAGGGCTTAAGACTGACGCCCATCAACAAATCCGGTCCAAAATATTCTGTATAAAATGCCCGCTAGATTTACACACCCATTGTTGCATACAGAGAACTTGATGAGCGTCATGACTGCAAGGTAAAAGAAAGTACATGTGGCCTCCGAGAGACTTTGCCACTTACGTGTTGATGAATTTCAACAAGCAGATTAATGAGAAGTGATTCGAAGAGAAAAGAAAAACAGAGAGGACCAAAACTCTGGAGCTTCTGATAAGCGTCACGAAACGCGGTGATAAGGAATTTTTGTCTTTCGAGAGGATTTGAGCTGTGTCCAATCATACAGTGATATACTGTAAAATTTTTAATAACGTAAAAAAGAAAAAATCTGCCCTTCGAACGCGGTTGCATGCGCGTTGTATTGTACAAGTATATTTAATTTTCCAATGGGTGATGCGAATTTTACAGTGTTCGAAATTAAATGCGGGTGTGAAAAGTGAGGGCGAGATAAAGAAATATTTTTCAAAGGAACGATATTATGAGAAGCGAAGAGAAAGAAGAGATGAAAAAATCAAGAGACAAAGATGCGTGATATGTATATTTTATAAACTGATAAAGTGGGTGTACCAATCTATTTTTTATGTTCGCCTAACGAGAAGAATTGAGACTCTGGATATATAAGTATCAGCTATTGCGATGCTACGATAGAGTCAGGATGTATAGAATTTTGTGCGTGAAAAAAAGAAAGATAAACCAGACGTGATATGTAAACTCGCGGCTAGAAAAATAATGAATAATGAGAAATGCAGATTGATTCAGGGATGAATTTGTGCAGTGAACACTGACAATTGTTTAGTATTATACCGAAGGAATTCACATCGAACAATCATGGCAATTATATATATCGTTTTCCTTGTAGAGATAACTTGGGAGACAAGTCTCAACTCCATTACCCTAAAAATTTTCGACAGAGACAAAGAGAGCGGTAGAGGGATTAAAATGACAATTTTCTGCAATAGCTTGCCCGAATAACATTGGGAAGCCTCCAGCACAAGTGCAATGCAATTTAACACAACAAAGAAAACCTTCACGACTCAAAATACGATATTTACAAGAAAAACAAAGCTTTGCTCTTTTCATCGGTCTATCGGATCATCATATGTGCCTGAAAAAAGCTTGGAATTGAGAACGCGTTCAAAAAAAAAGAAATTGTTCCGAACGATTGTCTCTCAGAGCCTGCACGACGTATCGCTAAAGTTCGACATTTTTTGCGAGTATTGCCTCGAACTGGTAACCACGTATAAAAAAAGAAAGGTTGAATCAATTTCATCTCGCAATGTATACTGTAATATAGCCAAAACTAGTCCTCAGACACAGGAGATTTGTTTCAATAGACTTCTGCCAATAATAATAATAATAATAAAATATGTAACAAGTCGTTACGAATAAAGGCTTCTTCGAGAAGCGATTCATTGACGCCTATGTCGTACACTCAAGTATTTATTATACACGAACTCGAACACAGTTCAGAATTGGAAGTAAGCGCAAGAAAAGAATTGAATTTTTAGGTGAGAGTGGGTAACACTCCGTATATCAACTAAATATATATATACATATATACATATATATATATATATATATATATATATATATATATATATATATATATGTGTGTGAGTGCGTGTGTGTATATATAAACTTTGTATAATCATGTACATATACAAATATCGTAGAAGAAGTGAAGAGCGCAAGGTGTAAGAATGTAATTATACTTTATAATATAACAGCGAATTACCGATTCAACGTTAGGCTAACCCCGTGGCTTTAGTTGCCTCATTATTTCGCTGAATTTAATAAATGCTTTGATAATACACAATTAAACAATAGTTTGAGTTATGTAGATATGAAAAGTATTATCCTAAATGTTCCTTAATTCAACGTTAATCAATGTCACTGTCACAAAGTTAATACTGCAGTTTGATAAATGTTGTTGGTACATTTAAACACACAGAACTATGAAAGAAAATATTCAAGAGACTATTTTTAATGAAATATTCGAGAGACGTCAAAATATGCACTTGCCGGTCGGTAATGGAAATTTCAAGAACCACTTGCCATCGCTAGAGTGCGCCTATTTCCGGGTTAATGCGAGATATCGATGCCAATATCGATATTCATATCGATTAATCGAATGGAAAAAGTGATCTACGCTCCCTCTACGCGGCAGAAAGGAGGAGTTGGTTGACCAGTTGACGTGCTGCTGTTTGTGGCCAGAGGCCAGCGCAGATGAAAGCGTGACGTGAGTCTGCGTCTGTCGCTCTCCGTCGTCATTCAATAATTAACGTTGTGTTCTCTCGCAACTTATAATGTCGTTTCGTAGGAAAAGTACAATAAGACACTGAGGATACTTGTGTCACATTGAGGTTATTTGTTTGCCTACCGGAAGCCTGAACATCCTTTTGGCTTTTCGTAACGTCGTGGATTAGCTGGAAAAATGGAAGCGGATTATCAACTGTCGCCTAGTCCAGCTCGAGCTTTGACAGGTAAGACGATATACGCCTTAGACGTTGTATTTGTAATGATGCTCGTAACGAGTGTTTTTTTAACGGAACGATAAATCGTCCAACGATCATCGACATGGGACGAAATGAAAATCTTTATAGTTGGCACTCGTCGATGCATCAACATAAATGTTTCTTATCGTATGGCACGAATTTATCGATATTTTGTTGCGTCGAAAACTTTATAAACAATGAGCCTAATATACAGATGCATACGTGATCTGCAAAAATGTCATCTTATTAGGTGAAATTTTTATTTGCTCCGTTATACAGAATATTTCTTTCATATTCGCACAACAATTGTACAAATTTGACTTGAAATATAAATCTAAAGTGAAGTAGTGAAATGTTTACTTAATACCCAGGAGTCTGAGAATAACGTATCAGAAATCAACAATATTTCAGAAAATTTTTGTCCATATGTGGTAATATTTAGTTCTATTCTCAAATACCATAGCCCACACAAATATCGTGGGAGTAATAGATATTATGGGCACACCTTTCAAGCCCTTCCATATAATGATTACAGCGTACAGTAAGGAATTCTGACCATTTTAGATTTTTGACATTTCACATTATATATTACCTTTAAAACCTTTAAAATTCTTACATCACTATTTTTATAATACTTGTATTATTATTCTCTTATAGGGGTAAACAACGAATCGGAAGATCCCTATCCAAGTCTCTCAGATTACCACGACTATGAACCAAATTTGGAATTCGATGACACAGAATTACAGGCAACCACAAACAATGGTAGGAAAAATATAACGATTACAATATATAATCTAGGAAATGTTAGATGCTTTAGATATTAATCGTATCAATTTTTCAGCAACACGTCTCCTAGAAGAAAAGCTCGATCTCAGTATAGGTGGTACCGGAATTGGTATAGATTACCTAGAAAGTCCGGTGAGCGATGGAACGATAGAGGAGAACTTTGAAGAAGCGCTTGTCGATGCTCCTGTTATAGAAACTGGTGAGTGACCTTTATGTTCCATAAAAGAGACCCTAAATGTCAGGGTGTACCTTCAAATACTTCAAAGCTATAGATCATACTCGTAAAATAAATGAGTGAATAAGTTCAGTTTATTATGACAATAATGTCCTGTGATATAGAAAAACATGTCAGCTATGTATAATTGAAAAAAATAATTGGTATAAAAGAGTATTGTGTTTATATTCCAACAGCTGATGATCTAGCAGCTCTTGACGAGGAGCTGGCCGACGAGGAGGATTACCTCGACATTTCGAGACTCGGTATCGTCGAGGTCGTGGGTGATGACAGTGCCGGGCGTAAAGTTATCGTCGTATCGGCGTGCAAACTTCCGCCAGTCGGGAAGGAAGTCTTTAATCACGCCAAGCTCTTGAGGTTCGTCATTTTATCATAATTGTGCGTCACGTACCTGAATTTGCAATGTAAATTGCAAATCGCGCCCGTACGATAAACCATTAGCATGATTTTACAGATATCTCACTCACACGTTGGACACATTTGTTGAGCAAGATTATAGCTTAGTTTACTTTCACCATGGCCTTACATCGAAAAACAAGCCACCATTATCATGGCTGTGGCAGGCTTACAAGGCATTCGACAGGAAATACAAGAAAAACTTAAAAGCCCTTTATCTCGTGCACCCGACAAATTTCATCAGGATTGTATGGCAATTATTCAAACCTGCTATCAGGTAATTAAAACGCTAGCATCCATGACACACCCATCATGAAAATTCATTCTTGAACTTCGATACTTGATTTTTCCAGTGCCAAATTTGGCCGAAAAATGATGTACGTGAACTATCTCGAAGAATTGGCCCAATACATAAATTTGGATCAACTAATAATTCCCCAACAAGTCATCGAGTAAGTTGAACAGCTGAAAATCGTGTGATTTATCACGTATCCTGATTCATCGCGATTCGCGATAATAGTTTTGTGTCATCGCTTCCAGACATGACGAACAGTTGATGGCTAAGAATAGAAAGAACTTACCTGCGAATCGTGCGCCGAGCGTTGCCGTTGCTACACCGATAGGCACGACACAATTTGGCGCGAGTCTACAATTTATCAAAGATAACAACGGCGGCGATCCGATACCTCCAATCGTACGACAGTGTGTCCAGTTTCTCGATACCCCAGATGGTTCGTTCATCCATCTTTTTGTATGTACAAGAAAGATCAAATTCTTAATTAGTTTCATATTCTTTGTTTTCAAATAGCACTGGAAACAGAGGGAATATTTCGTAGATCAGCGAACGTCGCAGTGGTCAAAGAACTTCAGCATCGGTGTAATCAGGGTCAGCCTGTCGATTTTCAAGGTGACCCTCACATTGCCGCTGTTCTTCTGAAAACATTTTTACGCGAGCTCGACGAGCCTCTCATGACTTACGAGCTCTACGACGAGATCACACAGTTTCAGTGTAAGTTGGAGTCTCGTCTTACAAAATTTATATGAGAAACTACCAATAAGATTAACAACAAATTTTCAATTTCTTCACAGCACTTTCGAAAGACGAGCGACCGCGCAAAGTAAAAATTCTCGTTCTCGAGAAATTGCCAGAGGATAATTACACACTTCTGAAGTACATTGTACAATTTTTATCGAGGGTAAGTTTAATTCGAAGTTAGTTACTTATTTTACCAGACTCAAAGACTAATTTGATTGCGATTACAGGTAATGGACAGATGCGATCTAAACAAGATGACTTCGAGCAATTTAGCAGTGGTTTTCGGTCCAAATCTTGTGAGATCTCCACCCTCGAGAGGTATGTCACTCTCGGCTATAGGTCCCATAAATCAATTCGTTGATTTCATCTTTACGTATCAAGACAAGATATTTATTATTTAAAAAAAAAACAATCTAAATTTCAACTCATCACAGAGCGGTTGGTTACATTTGCCAAAGGCCTAAATTAGCCCGTCCGATTACGAAGTAGTCCAGGGCAAAGTACTATTTATGTCGAGGTCGTAATTGCACGGCAACAGCTAGTGCAAACGGTTTTCTTCATATATATATATATATATATTTTTTTTTAATAGCAACTTGTGCCGAGTCAATGAATTCATAAATAACAATCATCGTAACGAGTTAACGCATCTCGAGATTTCCGCGTCAGATCTAACAAACTGATACCTCTTGTCTCGTTGAATCTTCCTTTGATAATGGAATTGCAACTTTCTTAAAGAAAAGAGAAAAGTAAAGAAAAAAAATGTTAGGTGATTCAAAGCAACACAAAACTACTTAGTCACAAACGAAGCACAATAGTATATTTAAACAAAAAATGAAAATGAAAAAAAGAAACTATTATCGTCGTACAGGCGTTTGTGACGTCGAGGGAGATAAAAACGCCTTGTCTGGTGAACGATTCGAACGTTGATATTATATTAGTAATCAAGTTTATCGAGGGTGTTGATATTTATACTGAAAATTTCTGACTGTATACCAAAGATTAACGAGAATGTCATACCATTAATGTAAATCTTTATAGCATTACTAACGGATATAGCGAAATCGAGAAAAAATAATAACAAAAGGAAACAAAAAAACAACACTACTGTAATTATAATCATACAGGATGATCCGTCGATCACACCATAATGTTATAGCCTAGAGCTGCCGATTTGCGTCCATGAAGTCACAGAAAGGGAGAGAGAAGTTAGAAACGATAAAAATATAGAGAAACAATAGACGTCACTCGATAAAACATTCCAGAAACAATTTTTTTTCCTCGTTCGCGCACATTCTTCGTCGCAATAAGTATATCGTCACTGGCCAAAATAAAAAGCACGATGATTTATAATGACGATGACGAGAGAGATAGAGAGAGATAAAATGTAAAACGTTGGGTTTTCTTACTGTGTGACTCTTACCCGGCATATCCTGTATTTATAATTAACATAATGTAAATACTAAATATTCTAATAGTGTATAAAAAGAATTAAAACAAAATAACTGAGGTAGTGTAGGTACGTAAAACGGATTTTAAACGAAACAAACTCGAAGGACATGGTCTGTTCGGGAAAATGTACACTGCACGATTAATCGTTCGAATTGGAGAGGACGTTATAGCAATGGTATGATAGCAATGTGATTGTGTTCAACGAAAAGAGAAAACGGTCGAAAAAGAAAGGCATGAAATACATTAAACAGTATGCAGTCCTCTCAGAGGACCCTCGAACGCAAAGTATCTTCGTTTTCCGTCTTGTCGCTATTCGTTAGCGCAGTATTAAACGAGATCCCGATAAAAGACAACCAGAAAAACAAAAAGGCTTTCGTAGAGATGGATGCGGATTACGAGACCAATTAAGCAGGCATTTAAAAAAACTTTTATCTCTTGTACGTCTTGTATCAAAGTACTAACATCTGCATCTATCATTCTGTATAAAAAAAAAGCAACTATTCCATGTTATAACTGATACATTGCGAGATGGAATGCAGATCATCACGTTTATATTTATTGTACGTGTGGAATTTGTCGTAAATCGATGGTGAGTGATCAGCTAACAACGATATATCTATGATCGATTGATCGATCACGAGGATGATGTGTAAAGATCCGTGTTATGACAACGAGCATGATCCACGTATGTACCTGTGATAGAATAGCACATTGTACCTTTTCATCTTGGAATAGCGTACATGCATTATATATCGAATAAAATCATGATGGAAACATGTTCGTTTTCTTGTTCCGTCAATGCGGTAGATTTATTGCACCGTAGATAACTCTATAAAACCATTTATCATTTGTTTCTCGCTTCTTCTAACTCATAAACCCATAAAAGTGTCCAACTCGCACTACAGCTGCTGCGGTCACCCGAGGCTTATGTATCGAAAGACATTGTCCCATTTATAAATTCGTACATATACATTAATATGGCTTTATAATGTACATTATCGACTCACAGAGTTATATAATCCTTAAAAAGTAATAGTATAGCACAGTAGTAACGAATCGACATATATATCAACTCTGCTTCGGTGTTAATTAATTAATTAATTCAAGCGACTTTATAATCGTTCTCTTAACAAATTCTCTTTCGTGCTGTTTTACCGTACACAATCACGAGACATTTTAATCATTTGGCAGTATATATATATAGAAACCATGTGTATGACATGTAGAAGTTTTTTTTTTTCTTTCTTACATATACTTGTACAAAACAAAGTTTTGCAGGTTAATAATGTTTTCTCACGAATCTCTCTTCGACAGTTCTTTTCTTTTTTGTGGTTTGCAACCTACACCGGAGAAAGAACGGACTCCTGGTGAAATTTCGGGTAAACATTGCAACATTTCGGCGGTACATAGAAAAAGGACTAATATATACATCTTTTTTATAATATATATATATATATATATGTATGTGTGTGTATATATATATATATATATATATATATATATATATTTAGCACGGTGGTACATCAAACATCACCGCGAAACTGGAGAAGACCGCCGTTTGTTATAATTATTTAAAGCTTGTTACTCGCGAGTTTATCTCCTGAGTTACGAGGCTTGTGACGAACCGCCGCAGCACGAGCTCTTGCCTGTATGACTTTCTTCAGCCTCGTCTTCAACAACAACCACGTTCCGTCGAGTGCTACTCGATCTTGTCAATGATGTTTTTTGCTCGACTTCATCGGCATGAGCTATCATGCGTCGTGTTAGGTCGACAAACATCTCTTCTATACTCTGATTCATCTTTGCCGATGTGTGAAAATGCACAGCTCCGACTTGTTTTGCATATCTACAAATCCGGTGAAAAAACATAGATAATTAATTGTTGTTGTTTTTATTAAGGATTTCAGTGTTTTAGATAAGGCGTGGGCTTACTCTTCAGCTTCTTCCACAGTCACATTTCTATCTTTTTCGAGATCAATCTTATTTCCAGCTATTGCAAGACATATATCGCTACCCAACATCTTCTTCAATTCCTTCACCCAGCTCTTCACCTGAAAAAATATTATTAGCATAAAATAAGAAATGAAAAACGAACAATGGTAATTCACCTTCTGGAATGTATCCTCGTCTGTTATGTCGTAAACTAAAATAGCTCCATTTGACATTCGATAGTAGATAGGCCCAAGTGCATGGAACTTTTCCTGTCCCGCTGTGTCCCATATTGCAAGATTTACTCTCTTACCATTGATATTCAACTTTTTTTTAAGAAACGAAGCCTGAAAAATAAAATAAAATTGGACACTGGCGCAGTTCAAATTTTAGAAAAAAGGCATATGCTGTAAATTTTTTATAATAAAGAAAGATCTATTTGTTGAATTATTGTTGAAAATGAAGCCCTTTTTTGTACCTGAAGAGTAGTAATGTGCTTGTCGTTGAACATATCCTCGACGTAACGAAGAGCAACCGATGTCTTACCGACACAACCCTCGCCCAGCAAAACGACTTTAAAGTTGTAACCATTGCCATTGCTAGCACCAGTAAAACTGGCCATAGCTCATCAACCGGTTTTTACCGAAGATTAAAGCGAAAGTAATGCGGTGTTGTACCAAAAGATATCTCTATTTCGATTGGCAAATTTTGATCGCTCGTATCACGTCAGTTGCCAACAAACACTCTCATCATATTCAATATGATGGTTCTACCTTCTGTTTACAAATAAATTATGATATTCACTGTGTAAACGAGCAGTATTAATCACAATCTTTCGTCTGCGGTAGTAACGTCAAAAGCCATCAGCTGTTCTCACCTGCGTGCCTTCAACACTTGACGGTCTTACGCAGAGTCACGTACTTGACTTACGCCGTAAAACACAGTTGCGCAAACCGAGTGTAGTTGCTCGTCTGTCAAACAAAGTAACGCCGGTCTTGATTTCACAGGAATATCATAGGCGCAAACGGTGGTTTATTCTTCACCAGGACGTCACAAAGTAAACTCAGAGGGGTCATCGTCTTTTTATTCTCTATCTGTCGGGTGAGTAACAATACTACGATAATATTATTTGTTCTTTGGCCTTTGTATAAATTGTGACAATCACGAACCCGAAGGTGTCGCGCTTCGTCATCTTGTCGATGTGAAAACAATCATCCGAACGCAACCTTCTGTCATTCATCTGTCAGACGTTATCCCAACAAATACTATCTTGACCCAAACAGTAATTTTACAAGATAGGCTGTCCGATATGTGTCATAAAACAAATCTTCGTATTATAAATTAAGTCATCATTGGTAAGTATCGGATGTGCGGTCGTCAGATGGGTCGTAGAGGTTAGTGCCGAATGACGCTTCGAGCGGAAGTTGTGCAAACGCAGCCGGAGTTGTTGGTTTATCACACGAAAGATAATTCACGTTAACGCGTTGAATGTTGAATATGGAAAGTAAAAAAAGTACGATCAGTATCATCGAGAAAGTAGAGTCACGACAAATGGTAGTTAACCAATTGTTTCTGCATTATTGGTGGGCATTGGTAAACGGTCGCGCGCATGACTAGCGCAGTAGTCGAGAGCGAGAGCCTGCGCAACGAGCCTGCGCAAAGGGACTCTCAAATCTGGCCGTCACCTGTATTGAAAAGGTAAGCAGTAAGCTCCTCGCTGAAGACCACCTTTTTATAAGAATAAATGTGTTAAAGTGTTGCGCTAACGTGTCACAATTGAGCCTCGTGCGTCTCTCGTTGTTCGTGAAAAGTGTCACGCGCGATTAAACAAAAGAAAACGGTGAAATATGTTAGCCAGTGTGAGCGTCTACGCGCGGTTACTCACACATTGCTCCTGTCGAACGTACAACACACGAGAGTTGCGGTCTCACAGCTTGTGGCCTATGTGACTACCGCCGTAAGGTCGTAAACGCACATCGTTTTAACCGCGTGTGCCAGAAAAGTCAGTAAGATTGACGAAACGTTGCGAATAATCATCAACGTGGAATAAAATATACGGTGAGTCTCGTCAAAGTTTATGTCAGGAGTGACGCGCTAGAAATATGTGTCTCGTGCACGAGATACGCGCAGATAGAAAATTTCGTGTACACATATTTAGCTTAGCCAAGTAGTGGTGCTGTCGGCTGTCTCCCCCTCCGCACTTTCTTCACATTGACAGTAGAAACGTTTCAAAGCGTCATGATGTTTCCCCGTGCCAATCGTGGCAAAACATCCACAAATTATGGATCATTATGGACAAAATTAACTGGTAATTCGTACCAAATAAATTCTTGTCTCATAACCCGTTCCATTATTCTCACAAAGTGTACACGTCCCTCGACCGTTTCGCGTCTCTGTGTTTGTTTGCGTGTATTCATCTGTCATGGCGATGTGTGCGCCTGCTCGGCGGGTCTCGGCGCCGATGCATAGGCCCAAATACGCCATGTAAACGATACATATTTTGATATCGTTGACATTTGCCTTAATTGAAAACAATCGATAAGAAACAATCTGACATATATAATCAACGACTTTAATCATCTTTTCGAGAAGATTTTTTTTTTGTATTCGACACGTCTCTTCCCAAGAGGCTTCACGCGCGGTGGGGCAAAGGAGGGATGGGAGATCGTGTCGAGCATAGGGAAGGGAAGGAAGCCGCGAGCATGGCGGCGACCGTGTTGTGCCACGCGCCATAGCTGCCTTCTCTGGGCTCACGTCGTTTATCCGCTCTTGTGAGCGACTGTGCAGTACGTTTGCCTTTGCTCAACACTCGCCGGCGAATGCCGGTCCTCCATATCTACACGTATACGCATATATATATATATATATATATCCGATCGCTCAAGCACCTCTACACTACATATATAAAAAAAAAAAATTTTTTTTCTCTTTTTCTCTCTTTCTCCGTCTGCCCGCCTTTTTCATTCGGCTTCCTCGTCGTTCCACTAGTCTACTTTTCGTTTCTCTTCTCCGTTACACATGCGATCGCCCGCGACGCATTTCTTCATTCCCAAATTATATAAAAATTTATTGATTGTCTTCAAATCATGACAGGACTCTCCCAACAATTTTAATCCATCTCGTTACAATTTAATTGTCTTTCACAAATTTGTCGAAATGCTTGACATTCAATGTATATATATAAATTTTAGGAAAATTTGGCAAAAGGCTCATCAACGAAGGAGAATAGAAAGAGGGAAGACGATAACCAAAGCCATTCTTTGTCGTACGATCGCTTTCAATTCCTATTACAATAATCGCTCGCCAATCACGATTGCGAACGTTCGACGAAGAGATCCTTGAAGTCCCAAACGTCATCATCGTGAAAGAGAGATAAAGAGCTCGGAGGGAGTTGTCCGAGACCAGGGTCGTTTGACAAAAATTCGCGAGAACGTCAACATCGTCGTCGACACGCACACGTTCATGCGTGTGTGTGTGTGTGTGTTCGTTGCATCCGAAAAAAAAGATTGTGTTGGGAGAGAGCGAACGGATGGATGGAGAATGAGAACAAGAGACGACTGTACGTATAGGTATCCGTATATGCGCATACACCCATACACGTTAAATGTGCTCGCTACTTTTCAAAAGTTATTCTTGGATCGCGATCGCTTACAGTTGAGAATAGAGAGAGAGAGAGAGAGAGAAGAGAGAAGGAAGGAGGAACTCACACCCTCTCGTATCCGTCGCGCTCGTTTATAACCACCGCGCATTATATCGTGTAATGCGCATCGGGAGAAGCGAAAAACAACATTCTCCAGCTTTTTTTAAAACAAAATTCTCCGGCTACGAATATCGTGAACGACCCGAAATCACGGAGAATTTTTTTGTCTCTCGTGGATGAGAATAAGAGAGAGAGAGAGAGAAGAGAAGAGCGAGGGGTTTGTCAATGGTTTCCCTCCACCTTCTTTCTATATATTTTTAGTATTAACGTTGTTGCCTTTATTATTTTGTATATTATAGCGTGAATTGCGTGACGCGTGCAACCGAGGTCGGGAACGAGATCACTGGCTCTTCTTCTTCGTTGATTATCATTCTCTCTTTCTCTCGCTTTATCTTGTTCAAAATGTCGCACGTTAACGCCACGAACACCTATCCACGTTGTTGCGACAAAACAATTTTATAGAGAGAAAGCGATATTTATATATGTATGATATCATACATATATAAATATCGCTTTCTCTCTATAAAATCGTTTTGTCGCAACAACG
>JAPYZT010000608.1:0-42255 GCA_030522965.1 Tryphoninae sp. A BG-2022a
GTCCGCGGCGCAAAAAAACAAAAAACAGAAAAACGAGACCGGCAAACATAAACATCTATGCGCGAAACTATATCGTAGATACGATGCCTTCGTTTAATAACTCCTCTAGCTTGCACACACGATACGTACTTTGCCACCTTGAAACTCGTGCACGTGGAAAACGAGCGAGAGCAACGGAGTGATATGCACGATCGTTCGCACTTTATTTGTCTCAATTCCCTCGATCACCACTCTCGTGCAAACCATTTCCGGTCTGCGATGCTTATTCTCCTCACTTACACGAGTGGGATTATTATTTTTTTTTTCATTTTCCTTTTTCCTTCTTTCTTCCTTTTTTTCTTTCATCGCATCATCCCTCCTAGCATTCCTTTTTTTATTCCTGGAAATGCGCGGTATACGTATACGCGGTCAATAATCGAACGTGTCTACGGGTTCGCGGTTTAATCGCGTTTGAGAATCTCCCTCTCTCTCTCTCTCTCTCTCTCTCTTTTTCTCTCCCTGTTTCTCTCCTGGAGAATGAAGAGGGTAGGACGACGGGCGCGGGCGAGCGCGTAGTTTCTCGATTGAAACCTACCTTGACGGCCTTGATGCAGCTATCTCTATATTCGCGTGGATCCTCCCCGCCCGTACATACCCACTCGAACAGAGAGAGAGAGAGAGAGAGAGAGAGAGCACACGAGGGATATAATTATGCGGTACCCGAGTCTGTGTTTCTGTGTTGTACTCTCTCGTGGTGCCTCTCATCCTCCACCTCCTTCTCTCGCAGTGGGGGGCTGTCTTGCTCTGGCTTTTGCTCTCGGTCCTCATTCGCGTCCTCGAAACACACACACATACACACATACACATACACACACAGAAACAGTCGAGATACAGAGAGCAAAAGAGTGAGAGAGTATACATCTTCATGGTGCCCACTAGCTTTTTAGGTCTCAAGCCCTCATTAAGGTTTTTTGCCGGGAGGTTAATACGAGATACGGGAACGTACTTACGCGTTAATCGAACCACCCGGGTCAGAGTGTTTACCACCGCATGAACGACCATCGTTCCGATCGTACCTATATAAAGCGTATACGTATATACAAAACCCCATGACGAATAATATAGCGCAAGTTCCACACGCCCCTGGTACAAAAGCGCGTACCATTTTACAACGATCACAGTCTCGTACGCTATAAGAGAAAACGAGAGGAAAAAGAGAGAGAGAGAGAGAGAGAGAGAGAGAGAGAGAGTAAACGAAAAAAACGAGACGGTAAAAAACGGATTATGGAAAAAGAACGAGGGTAAAAAAGAATTATATATAAAAAAAAAGGAGGAAGGGAGGGGTTTGGTTGCACAAAAACTGTTGAAAGAATAAAACATGGAGCACGTCACGACGCATTATAGGAGCCTAATGATTTATCGTGAAAAACGCGAGGGCACTTAACAAATTATGTCCCGGCGATGAGTGTTTTAGTTGTAAACAAGACGCGGAGGCGTGCCGTCATTAGTCGAAGGGAAGGCTTCACCGACCAACGGACGTGTACGATTTCTCTCGTCTTCGCTCTTCTTCCGTTCTTACTGTGCGCGAAGCCAATTTTCCAAATTACCGTTTATTCCTTCTCATAAAATTCGTTCTCTCTTTCTTTTCTCCCCCCCCCCCCCACTCTTCTTCTCTTTCTCATGATATCGAGAATCATTTTATCATCGTTCTAACGAAGCGATTCGTTACTAATCGTATCAAACGCCCAGTATTGAACAACGTTCTTAAAACAGAAGATGAAACCTTTACTCTCAAATGTGAAAACGTAGGTACGGGATGTTTTTCTTTTTTAACTTTCATTGTGCATTAGAAGCAATTATCCACGAGTCACGGAGATTGATAGCGAACTGTTACGTAGTCGGCGTACCACGAGGTAACTCGGGGTTGCTCGTGTAATACAAGAAATAAAAATAGACAAGTGGGAGGAGATGAAGAGAAAAGAGCGAAAGAGAGAGAGAGAGACATGGAAAGAGAGAAAGAGAGAGAGAGAGAGAGAGAGAGAGAGAGAGAGAGAGAGAGTTGTCGGTGGGTTGGAAAACGAGATTAAAAGCGAAAGGAAGACGTCGCTCGCGTCCTCAGCAATGGGGCGCCCCAGGCGAGACGTGCCATGACGTCTTTTTCAAACGCCTGCCTGGATTCTACAAGCTATATGCTTTCTCTCTCTCTCTCTCTCTCTCTCTCTCTCTCTCTTTCTCTCTTTCCATGTCTCTCTCACTCTCGTTTCCCCTTCATCACTTGAGGCTCACCGAGAAAGAGAGAGAGAGAGAGAGAGAGAGAGAGAGTCTGCCGTGTGTCGGCAGCTATGTGGTGGCGGTATAAACGTTGATGTTTCTCACGGGCCTTCGCTTCTTTGCTTTTCCAACCCTTTCCACGTGATACTCTTATACCCACACTAGATACATACACGTGCGAGCTCGGCGCGTGAATACTTCGTTGCAACGGTGGAGCTGTAATAACCATAACACTTTGAGGAGAGAACAAAACTCGTGGACGGACATATATATCTACCCACGTCCCTTTGCCAGTTTTCTCTCTCTCTCTCTCTCTCTCTCTCTCTCTCTCTCTCGGTCTCGAACTGGTGTGGCACTGCACCGTACAGGTTTGCAGATGTACGCAAGATGTACGAGACTCGATACAGCCGTGGTAAGAATATTGCGAAGACAGTACTGCTAACTGAGAGACCAGACGAGAAAGAGAGAAAGATCTTTACGTGGAACGAGCGTGAAATTGTTCCGCGGACGGTCCATGGGTTAAACGTTGATAGATACGAATAAGGTATGCGTTGACCGAGGAAGATTCTCGAAATAGTTGTAACATCGTGTTGGAACATCTAGCTTTTCAATCTTGGCAGGTTACGACGACAGCGTGGGGTAACGAGAACGTTTCGCGTGGCCTCGCGATCACGGAAAGTAGAATCATCGACTAAAATCGCGCGAGCGTCTCGAAAGGCTCGAATGGTAAGAGCGCGGAGGGAAAAATATGCGAAGGAAAGGAAGCGTCAACGAACTGACCGAGACCTTGGCCCCTTGTTGGGGCTGCAATATCCAGGGAGTTGCCAACGGGCGAGACGAAGAGAAGAAGCACCTCGGCTTATATTTCTTCGGGCTTCTTCTCGCTCCTTGTCGTCGATTGCAATTTACCGATACGATTCTACGCGCCGCATGGTCGCTGTGTCTGCGAGAAACCAACCCTCCCTTTCTTCCCTCCTCTCATCCTCAACCCTTTTACAGACGAGCGCAAAAGGGGATCGCCTTCGTAGGAACGAGAGCTCGTCGAGCTTTAAAAAGAACTTTCACTGATAACGCGCGCGGGAGGCTTTTTCTAGTCCGGGTTAAGGCTACGGGGTCGTGTCCAACGCCCTGTACACATACACCTTCTCCCCCCCCCCTCTCTCTCTCTCTCTAGGTGCCGAAGAGATTGATCTTACCTCTTCTTCCCCCGACCCTCCCCTCGTCCTTGCACTCGACTTGACTCCACGATTATCTCCACGGTGCTGTAAAGCATCGAACCAAACGATACAGTCATTGGCATAAGATCGATAATTGGCCATCTTGCGAATAAATGACGATCTATCGAAAGCTCGATCGACCCGATTTCATGACGTCGTAAACCTCGATCGACTCAGAAATTAGCGAAGCGAATAAGAAACCAGAAAAAGAGAAAAAGAAATACGAACAATTAAACAAATTTCACGACACGAACAATTCAACTGGGAAATGCTATGTTTATTATTTAATTGCGTAGTAGTATGCGCGTATATATATCCGTGAAATATATACAACGGTGTACACGACGGCGGCTTAATTCACGTGCCAAGAGTCAGGAAGTCGCGTGGTATCCCAGGGAGGCGTTACGGGGAATGCGAAGATACGATGAAGAAGAAGAAGACGAAGACCTCCAAAAAAAACGAAGAAAATGATAGAAAACGAAAGCGAAAGTGCGACGTATACGACGCCATCGGGTTGACGAGATTCATCGTTTCAGCGGGAGGGAAAGAGATAAAAAAAACGCCCTTAGGGCAAAAAGCAGAGGCGAGTTCCTCTCGATTATTAATATTCATCGACGCGGTATCATCGATTCGTATTTCGTAGTTGCGTCAAAGACAGGCGACGCGATGGTGCGTACGAGTGATACAGAGGGCGCACTCGAAGAGTCATCGACGCAACGCGAATGAGAAAGAGGCCTTGCGAGAGAGGGAAAATAAACGATGGCATTGGAACGTGAGAGAAAGAGAGAGAGAGAGAGAGAGAGAGAGAGAGAGAGAGAAAGAAGTCTTGGCAATCTCTTCGAACACTTCTCGAATAAAGTATCGAGCGTCACTCGGTGCTTCTTCGCCGGATGGTAGTGCTCGCTCATGTAACCAACCTCGCGTAACTACAAGTCGGTGAATCTTGACACGATCGCAATAATTAATATTCACCGAAGCATAAATGTGTGCGTTTATATGCGTATGTGTCCCATCCTTTTCCCGACGTGCCTGTATAAATCCGGGTAGGCTGGGCAGCGGTTAAGGGCTCTCCCTCTCTCTCACTCCCTCTGAGCTCAAGACAGCGATATATCTGAACCCTAATGGGAGAGGAAGAAAGAGGGAGAGAGTAACAACTCGAAGAGAGGAGAGCGGCTCTCTTCCCTCTCGGTGTGTCGTGACCAAGACAATTTCCGGGCACACGAGAGAGATCGGCTCGTTCGCGCGAGCGCACGGCCACACGAACTCGTTTTTCATATCTACCTACCATAAATAACGATGGGGGTAAAACGAGAGAGAGAGAGATAGAGGGAAAAAAAGGGAAGAGAAAAGGGAAAGAAGTTTAAAAATGTAAATAAAAAAATGTACGACCAGGGAAAGAGCTGCGAGAGAGGAGAGAAAAGAAGGCTAAGGAAAGAGCCCTCCTCTCTGCTTACACTCGAGGCCTTTATAGTCTTGGAACGACGAAGTGAGAGGCAATGATGATGATGATGATGATGATGATGATGATGATGATGATGACGATGATGATGATGATGATGAGTCAACGACCACAGACAGAGGAAGAGAGAAAGGGCATAAGGGAGTCTGGGTTAAAAAAAGAGCATAACGCATGTTTATAGACAACGTGACGACTTTCCTTGCTCTCTCGGTACGTACCGTACGTATATTATGGTATTAAGGGTGGATCGTATATCCGTATATAACATACAAAACCAATAATGCGTAATGCCAGCCTCGCACGTCACAAATTATTATCGCTTCAACACACGGTGGCTATATCTCTACGGTTGGTTAGAAATAAATGAAAAAGTGTCGGACCTCCCAGGACGACGATGGAAGGAAAACATCATAGCTCACGACTTTCACATTAAAAACCAGTCTCTCCTCGAGCAGAGTTTTTCTCACTCGGACGTCTTATGGTCCATTACGGATCCCCTCGACACATGCAAAACGCGTGTCTCCGGTAGTACCGAAGAGAGAGAGAGAGAGAGAGAGAGAGAGAGAGAGAGAGAGAGAGAGAGAGAGAGAGAGAGAGAGAGAGAGAGAGAGAGAGAGAGAGAGAGAGAGAGACAGAGAGAGAGAGACAGAGAGAGACAGAGAGAGACAGAGAGACAGAGTGAGAAAGAGGGGGGGGAGGGGGCAGGGAAACAAAAATAAACAAGGACATAAATCACTTTTCGTAATTATCGTTTTATTGAAAATTTCTACCCGAAATACAAATATCTTGGTCGGTTTTATCACGGGTAACGATTTCTACCCCGCCAAAAGGCGAGTAGGTAAATCCAAAATGTCACAGTGTTTTTTTACAATTTTTTACCGAGTATCCATGAAATAAGATTTTCATGTTGTATGGAGAATTTCTGGTAAAAAAAGTGTCTTTAGAACTGATTTAAGAGAGGAAAGCGATAGCACGCCCAGAGCTTAATACGTACACCAAACATCCGGTTTTCCCTTCTTCCACTTCAACTTCTGGCAAAGTGGAAGAGAGCGAGAGAGAGAAAGAGAGAGGTGGAGAAGCAAGTGAAGTAGATCTCCTAGATGTTCCCTCCGTAGAGCTTAACTCTGCTTTGCCACCGCTGGAGAACGGATGACCTTGAGAAGATATGCCACAATAGAGAAAGATTCAGAAAAGTGAGAAAGGGAGAGTAGAGAATTGTATTCGCAAGGTACAAGGGCTACGTACGTAGTATGGACGGGATTTAAAGTTTCTCGAGCTTGAAGTACCGAGATAAATACCAGCGAGAGAGGGAGAGGGGATGCTTCCTGAGCGGATTATAACACTCAGTAATACGACGTGAGCTGGAACGAAGTTTGCGAGCGACACCTATGTAATATCAGAGCTTCGACTGGCTGTAATCCCAAGTGGGCACTGCAACTTCGAAGTTTCGCATCCGTTCTCCTTAAGGCGATATAAAATTCCAATCAGCGTTAAAGTAACGAATATAAATTTTCAGAACGATACTTTACCATGACTCGACGGTCGTTTGTTGGTCGAAGAAAGAACCCTAAGGGTTGCAACCCTTGGATAGAAAAATTGTCGAAAAGCTTTTGCCCATTGGGTTGGCTTATTTCGCGATATCTTTAACGATCGACCACATCGGTTCGCCCGATAACGCTGCGAATGTTCGCTTAACGACGCGACCAGGAAGAGGATTTAGGTGAGAATGGACAATCGGGGGTCGTTTCTAACGTGACAATCGTATGAAATTCGATCCGCGGATTGTGCGAAGATTCGTTCGACGAACTTGATCTCAAGCGATTGGGGTTAAGATTGGGTCGCACCGCAACTTCGAACGATTGAGAAACGAGCTGCCGTTATGGGTGCCGTGGGTATGCGACCGCTGTTACATAATACATGAGATTTTATTGGAACGAGAGGAATCCTGTGAAAATTGAAGCAAACTAATGGGGAATGTTGGACCTTCGCCCGATCCTTAGAGTCCTTTCTCTCCCTAGTATTTTGCTCCTCTGTCTCATTCTCTCTCGGTCTTTCTCTCTTTCAGTACAGAACTAGATCTAGATCCGCCGAGAGAGCACTTGGCGTGTGTGCAAACTGTAGCTGGAAGAAGAGAACTTACGGTTGTAGAAGAGAGGGAGAGAAAGGGAGTGAGAAAATGAAAAAGAAAGAGAGAGGAGAGAGACAGAGAGACCGAAGCGCAGGAAGACGTTTACACGCGCGCCTGCTCTCCTTTCCCTTCCCTCTCTATCGCTATAAGATGCGCATTCCTGGTCAAACCGCATCCCGTCCTCAGCGGCTCACAACGATACACTCTCGTCCAGCCTAAGGATCGCAGGCTGTGTATGAGAGAGACGAAGAGAGAGAGAGAGAGAGAGAGAGAGAGAGAGAGACTCTTCTTGCGCTACCGACGCCGCCACCGTTCATACCACAACACTGGCTTCTTCCTTCTCTCCATCTTCTTTTCCCTTCTTACCTATGCTCTTCACCTCGAGATCCCTCTCGGTTTCTACCGCGAACGTTTTGCGCTCTTTTTGATGCTCTGTTTGCCCTCGCTGGTTACGCATGCACTTCTTTTCCCAACGCCAAACGAATACTCCTCGTGTGCCAAGCGAGTCCAACCAGATGCACACGCAAGGGCGAGAGGAACAGAGGGAGAGAGAGAGAGAGAGAGAGAGAGAGAGAGAGAGAGAGGGGGGGGGGGGAGAGGGAGAGGGAGAGAGAGAAAGCCGCCAACCGGTCGATAACGATTACCACTTTGCTCTCTTCGACTCTCTCGCTTGTTTGTTACAGATCGAGAAAATCTTACCCCTCGCTATCGATATCGGTAAATTATATCGAGTTCCTTCGCTGAAAACGCATTTCATTCGTAAATTTAGCCGAGAATTTTATTGTAACGTGGGAAACTAAAATTGTTCCAAAATCTTCGAATTCAACATCTCGCACACTCTTTCATTCATTGTAGACACATTCGACCCTTAAAATTAATAATGCTCAATGACTCTTGGATCGTAATATAACGCGGTTAGTAATGTTCATCACTCTCCCCCCTCTCTACCTCTCACTCTCTCTTCCCCCCTCTGTCTCACTCGTTCGCTCTCCTCCCGGAATTTATGATAAATTGTCAGTGATTTACGGCTAATGATACCAGGAGACTCGCGTTACACGCAAGTACGCTGAAGTAAAATTGCCGCGCGGTCTCAGCAACAGAGAGAGGGAGCGAAAGAGAGAGAAAGAGAGAGAGAGAGATAACCTCGGAAGTTTAGCTTCGATATGCCGGTGGAAGAGACCCGCATCTCCTCGTCTCCGCACACGCCCTTGCGTTTTACCCACGTGTGGACAACTCAACCCACACATCCTCGTGATACGAGCCAAGGCATATACGTTCCTTACGATCGTTTCGCGAACGCGAGATAGACAGAGAGACAGAGAGACAGAGAGAGAGGAACGACAATTTCTTGATCGTTTCATTCGTGCCAACGCAAAATGGCTCTCTTCACGACTACTCCTCTCCCTTAAAGATGTTCGCAACAACGAGGAAGGAAGGACGCGTACGAAGAACCATATTATTCGCGATTCGTGCAATAACCCTCTGTACACGGTGTAGCCCGTCGAACGTACGATACACGGGGTGCGCTATCGTTATGATTCAGTTCTCATACGTCCCGTCCGGCCATTCTTCGGTACAGTACCTACATAATCTTATAATACAGCCAGCCAGTGAAACAAGAAGACGTCGAAGAAGAAGAAGAAGAAGAAGAAGACAGAAGAGGAGATGCTGCGGGGTCTTTGGTGCAAGGGAACGCATGCGGACACACGGATAAACCGGCGCGTACAGCCGCGACCTAGCCCAATCTCCGAGCAAGCCCACGCGAGAAGCGAAAGAACGAGAGAAGAAGAAGAAGAAGAGAGAGGGATAGAGACAGAGATAGAACGATGGTATATAAAAGCGCGGCGCGAGGGAGTAGCCGTGCATAACGCATTCCCCGTCGTGATGCAGGTAGGGCGAGGCGCTGCCGTGAGGAACAGGAAAGAAGGGCGTAGGGAGAGTGCGAGAGAGACAGAGAGAGAGAGAGAGAGAGAGGGTTTACTATGTATATGACCTGACGAAGAAGAGGAACGAGAAGAAAAAGAATGAGATAGAGAGAGAGAGAAGAATAGTAAGAAGATGCAGGAAGAGGGACAAGGACCAAAGGAGATAGGAGAGAGGGAGAGAGAAAGAGAAAGGACGAAGAGCGAAAGAAGCTAAAGACGAAGAAGGCTGACCGGGAAGGCCGCGTGCGCGGGCATGCAATCCGTTGCTGTAAGAGTTAGCAGGGCGGTGCGTGGGTCACAATGCCCGCGAGCAACATATCGTCTGCCTCTCTTTCTTACAACAGAGACTGAGAGAGAGAGAGAGAAAGGAAGAGAGAGCGAGAGCGCGCGCGACTCGTTATGGAAAGCACACAGGATATTGTTGCTCGTATATATGGAAGAACTCGCGGAGGGAAGCGAAACTCTGTCTGTCTTTCTCTCTCCTCTTCACCCTTCTCTCTCACTCTCTCTCTCTCTCTCTCTCTCTCTCTCTCTCTCTTTCTCGGCTTGTACTATGCAGATGATTCCGCGATATGGGCTATTCATCCTGAGTCATTTGAGAGAGTTTATGCGGTGTTTGCTGTTATGCTCATACGCATAGTTCTCGTTTCCTGCGATACACCGTGCTTCGCTATATATATATATATATATATATATATATATATATATATATATATATGTATATAAATGTTTCTATGTTATATAACATATACCACAGCATCGTTTCTTATTATATTGCGTATCGAAAGCTCTCCCAGGATGTTTCTTTTTCTCTCAACGTACCGAAAGCAACTCGCTGTGTCGTGTGCGATACGCGACTTTGAGAATTGAAAACAAAAATGAGAAATAAAAAAAACAGGAGCTCGAACGAAGAAGGAGGAGTCGAGAATACCGTGAGGGAGGAAAAGGATTGTAAAAACTTACCCTTGGGCTACTCACGATCCCTCCACCGCGATATAGTGCCACCCACGTGGCTAAGCGCAACTGACCGCTTTCCGTCTGACCATACACGTACTTTTTCTACTTGCTCTGTTTCTTCCCCCTTTTTTCTTTTAGTTCTTCCTTTACCGTTTCTTTTTCCTTGTAATGGAAAGACTGTGACCTTTTCAGTTCTTTCGCGTATTCTTTTATCTCACTTATTTCAGAAAATTGTAGATTTTATATTCGAAACGTGAATTCGTTATTTGATAGCGAATTGATCGGAAATTAATCTTTGTTGAAAAAATGTTTTTTTTTAAATTGTTTTCGTTACGTTGTCTCTTACCGAAATCCGTTTATATTTCGTATTACAGGAGGATTACAGCCAACGTAGACGTCTCTCGACCCCAAGCGGAAGCCCAAGCCCCGCTAGGCCCGCCCGACTCTCCCGATCTACCGGAACTCTCACCCGTGACGAGGAACCCTTTAGCGAATTGAAGAACACCCTTACGAGAGATAATCAGGGCCAGGAGGCTGAGAGAAAGGGATGGTTTAAATCCCTATCACGAAAGAACAAAACGAGCGCCAAGGTAGAACGGCCTTTAAACCCCCTTTGATTTCTTATGTATCGAAAAAATTCTAAACCGTAGACAAACTTACTTTTCAACCCCTGATTTTAATCCACCCTTCGATTAATTCCTCTCTTAACGACGCAAACTTTCTACCATTTCAAGCCGACTCGAGAAATTCACGAAATATTTGTTATATGACATTGTCAATAACGAATGTGCGTGAAAGGTCAAATATTAATTCGTAGAACAACCTTTAATCCCCCTTTGATTTCTTATCTATAGAAAACATTCTAAACCGTAGAAAAACTTACTTTTCAACCCTTGATTTTAATCCACCCCTCGATTAATTCCTCTCTTAACGACGCAAACATTCTACCATTTCAAGCCAACTCGAGAAATTCCACGAAATATTTATAATACGATATTGCGAATAACGAATGTTGGCGAAAGGCCAAATATTAATTCTGAAACGTTATTCAAAAAATTTGAATATTTTAACGATTCGTTCTTGAATTGTGTGTTTTTTTAACTTTTAAAATTATCGAAGGCTTCGGTGTCGAGCATGCGATCATCTTCTCTCAAGTTCGTTCGCGTCATCGTCTAATAATATCCTCGGGGTCCGTGTCGCGCGTTTCGAACGCCGCGCGAATATTCTTACCGGACCTTTTCCTTGAACGTGATTTCGAGAATCCACCGAGGTGAAACTGGCCCACGCGAGTTTTGTCTCTCGTCCTCCTCGTCCTCCGTTCCGCTTTTATCTACCTTTATATACTTCTTCTCCATCGTCCTCGCGTCATTCTCGCGTGGCTGAACTCACGCGCGAACGCAACGGTTCTTTTCCATGAAATATCGTCCCTCTCCCCATCCCCATTCTCATCATCCTCTTACCTCTCGCTAATCTCGTCCATCGTCCTCTAATCGTGCCTCACCCAATTTATCAAAACCGTCGTATCTTAACGAAACAAAAAACCAACATCCGTTTCATAGAAAAAAAAACAGGATTCCATCGAGTATTACGTAGATATTTGTTCAAATTATCGCAATAAATGAGCGATGCCAGGGCGAATTAATCGCTACGTAACGAGACAATAAATTCGCAATTTTTCTGATCGCACGAACCTATCGAGTATTTGTTCGCGTATGCTATTTTCAAAGATATAAATAAAACACAAGATATTCATGTTCGATAGCTCGTTCGATCGTTAATTCGCCAGAAACGTCAAATACCTCTCGCAATCTCTTCCGAGCGAGCGAGAACGAGCGTACGTGTGCTCGAATCTCTCGTGAAAATCTCGGCTCAAACTCTCAACCGGGGGGTCTGGTTCCCATGCGCTCTCGCTTGATCCTGAGAACACATCACTTGCGCCTATACACGTAAAAAGAGAGAAACAAAAAAACGATAAAAAAGAAAACCCTTCCCCCTCCCCCTGTACAAACACGTTGTGTATATTACACCGTGTAAAACGCGAGATGCCTAGAGCTCGTCGTCGGAAATTGGAGATTTCCTTTTTCCTTCTACATTCTTTTTTATACGATGGAAATTTCGATAAAGCCTGACGATAAGAGTGGATCGAGTCATGCACTCCTCTCATTTCTGACGATATTTACCAGTCTCGCGTTGTGTATTTGTATGTATGTCGACGATCGTGTACATACAAACCGTATGAATGTAGATAAACGCTAGGATCTATACATAACTAGCCACGGTGCGCACATTCATCAGTCACTACGGCAGATCTTTCCAACCGTTCCACTACTCCCTCCGCTTCCCAGCCCTTCTTCCGTTTTGCTCTCCTATAAGAAATTAAAAAAAAAAAATAGGGGCCACTACAACCACCAATTACGAGTTTGATTAAATGCTTAACTAACTCCGGGCGCGCGCGCTCTGTGGTTTAATTTAATCGGGAGATTAAGTGGCCGGCCACCCCCTGTTTGCTTCTACAGCTATAAACGTCGCGCGCATATGTATATATATATGCGCGAAGATATATATATATAGGTGTGTGTGTGTGTGTGTGTGTGTGTGTGTGTGTGTGTGTGTGTGTGTGTGTATGTATGTTGAAGTATAAGACACAGCGTAGTTCTGGCACGAGTTTGAAAAAGAAGAAAAAAGCGTGAGCGGAGGAATTATCACAACTGGGTCTCGATAAGGGTGAAACGAAGGTTTGACATTGACTATGTATTTTGCTCGTCGATAGGGGAAGGAATTGTCTTTCTCTCAATGGCGGCATTGATCTAGTTTTGCCCGTTTCATCACTGTTATCGATGGAACGTCGGTGAGCTCGAGACGATAACAAAAAAAACGAATGAGCACGTGTGTCTTTCACTCTCTCACTCTCTCTCACCCTCTCTCTCTCTCTCTTTCGCTTTGACTCTTTTGAGTATTATAGACGCGATGATCTATCAAAAAAAGGCGAGGAGAGAGACTCGTATCGCGGGGTCATGACTCACGAAGACGCCGCGGTCGCTGCCACGCTCTGCGCCTCGAGAATCATTTTTTTTTTCTTATTTCTTTCGATTCGCACAGGGGATACAGCTTTGTACTCGTGGCTTGTATTATACTACGAGCTTGTATTGAGAAGGAGGGGGAGGGTGATATGGAGAGAGAGAGAGAGAGAGAGAGAGAGAGAGAGAGAGAGAGAGAGCTGCTATCCTGGCGAAGGATCGTGCAACCACAGCGCTTTTCTCGCTCTCACTCCCGCTCGAACCACTCGCCCCTGTTTTATCCCTCTTCTTTCTTTATCAAACCTTTACATACACATCCACGCATATATCTATATGTATGTGTGTGTACATTCGAAGGAGGAGGCAGGCATTAATCCAACATCCCCAGGGCAGAGCCGAGATCCTTCAGCTTCCTTTTTTTGTCCCTTGAAGAACAACGAGCTGCCTTACATCGGATTAACTAGACCGCAAGCGATCAACTCTTGCCAATATTGTATTTTTTCACATAAATACATATACATATATGTATATACATCGTGTATAACATTATGTTCCTATGTGTATACACTCTTTACGGAGATAATGGGACTCGCGTTCTTCACTCGCGCTAACGCCTACCGCGAACGCGAAATTTGCTGTAATGTTCTCGCTAGCAAGATAATTTTTAAAAAATCGTATCCATCTTCTTCTTTTTTCCTCTTTATTGCTTATATCATGCCGCAAACTTTCTTCTTTTACCATTGTGAGAAAAAAAGGAGGAACGTCGAAGAAATTATGCAATAACGTTGGTTCTCCTTTTGCGTTTTACAGCCCGTCGACAAGAAACCGAGAATACCGGAAAGCGAGATCCTGACGACCGGTACCGAGGACGAGGAAGCCTCATCAGCGCCCGAACGCGTCTCCGTGCAGAAAAATCTTCGATTTTTCGGCGATACGGATCAAGAATCTTTGTCGTCGAATCGCGAACGCGGGTAAATATATTTGTAACGTTTTCTTTGTTTCTATCCGTACAAAATTACAATTATCGAGATACAAAGTTCTATTAAAAAATGATATTATAAAATTTAATTCAACAGGAGAAGCAAACATTCGGAGGATCACGCGAGTTCGAGACGCGACGTAACGTCGAGTCGTCAGAATTTAACGACTTCAGGCGCACCGAGGAAGCCACCTAGACTCGCCGAAAGTGCATTGTCGTCGGGAGAAAGTACAACTGGGGATAGCAGCCAACAGAGTCAGAATTCTCAGAGATCGCAACGATCGGTCGTGTATCTTCATGCCGCGACAGGTGAGAATCCAGAAATCATTTCCTCCTTCGAAACCAGAAAGAGAGAGAGAGAACTCGTAATTTTCATCCCGACCGCAAAAAGTATAAGTCGAGAGACGAATCTGATGAGTTTTGTCGTGCGGTACGAGGGTGAAAACGTGGGAGAAAATAGGATACGGTGAGTGAATATGAAATTAATATCGCTGGATGAATTTATTTTTTGAAAAGTTGGCGAGATTCCGGGACCGAATGAAAGACGACGCGCGGCGAGTCGCGACGAGCTTAATCGACCGTTACAATCGCACACGAAAACGGTCTCGAGGAGCGTTAGCGTATTAGCGCCGTGGAAGCCACGACACTATCGCGAACCGTTCGAGATCAATTACGATCAGCAGCAACAGCATCAAAAGCCACCGACGACCATGAGACGCAGACAGAGAAGTCGGGAGACGCTTGGTCGACGTGGCAAGGAGCCACGTCGTAGCAAGGACAACATCTCGAAAACTGGTGAGTTTTGTGGCTACTTTTTTTTATATTCTTCGATACGATTCTCTCGTATCGGAAGTTCGTTGGATACGAGAGAAGTCGAATGTGAGTTTGTACTCGGAGACGATAATTATGGATAATAGCGAAGGTACGATTACTCGAGTATAATACTGTATCCTCGAATAAGGGGGTATGTGTGTGAATTGCCTCGAGACGATCGTCCTCGATGACTTATGTCAGTGGTTCCCAAGTAGTCTTACCTCACTATGACTTCAATAAGAAAAAGCCTAAACTCGTCTATCTACCTCTTATAGCATATTAGCTAAAATGATAAATCAAAAATGAAATCAATTTCGAAATTGATTGACTTTAAATGTCAATCTTTATTAATGCTGTAATAATTTTATAATGATAAGGAAAATCATATATTGAGTTTAGTGAGACGAATGTTCAAATTTCTTTTTACCCAATTCTGAAAAATAAGATTGCTTCTTAGCGAGCTTGAGTAGCTTAAATCATCTTCGACTCAAAATAGAGATTTTGCAATTTTAATATCTGTGTAATTGTTTTTTACTGTTTGAATTGCCTCAATCAAGACATTGCTACTCGTACTCCTTCAAACTACCTCGTGTATCCTTGGTGATGCAAATACCACTAATCGAGAAAACCTATCTCATGCGATCAAAGAATCTTCTCGTAACTGACCCATTGTCTCCAATTATTGCAAACGCTCACAAATACCCAAAATATTATCGAAATTCCTGAAATAAACGAATATTCTCATGTCCACGACAGGTACGATAAGTCGGAGCACGCTCAAGTCCAAGGACAAGCAGAAAGTCGACAGAACCGTGTCGACGGAATCACTCGCGTCGAAACCGCGAAACGGTAATTCGCGAGCCGAACTCAACAGATCGACTTCCGTACCGAGAGATCCGAACAAAAGTGCCGGATGGTTCAAGATCAAGAGCAAGAAATCCCGCGCCTGATGGTGAAGGCCATTGATCAATGCTAGTCTTGAGTTTCGTAAGCAATTCGTATGCGCGATTTGTTTTTCTGTTTTTTTTTACATAACGACTACCAAATAAAAAAAAAGAAACGAAAAAAAAAATAGAAAGAAAAAAAAACGAGAAAGATAAAAACGCGACCGACACGAGAATTTCATCGTGATGATGCTATATATTACATAGTATATATAGCTATATATGTATATATATATATATATATATATATATATATATATATATATATGTACGTGTGTGTATGTACATCCATATACATATATATGTGTATACACATTTGATAAATATAAGTTGATTAATCGACTAATCGAAGATACCTCTCCCGACGAGGAGTCTATTACCGAGTTAATCTCGCGATTGTTCGAATATATTATTAACAATTACGTTCGCGAGTTCGAATCGAGCTCGATACGTACACTTGTATTACCTAGCAAAAAAAAAAAATAAAAAATAAAATAAAAATATAAAACCCGAGTAAACTATACACACGCATGGTACACACGCACACGAGCACACTGACATACGATCGCAAAACAGACAAATGCAAATATATATTATATTTTATATATTTTACGAAAACAAACGAAAAATGTAATTAAACTATTTCCGTTATAGCTACTATGTTATTATTATTATTATTAATATTATTATTATTATTTGTCTATATTATCATCAATCAAATGCATTGCCATTTTCAATAAGATATATGTGTGTGTACGCGGAAAAGTGAAACAAAAAATCATCGCGTAGTTACTCGCGATGGGATTTTTGTAGTGCGATAATTGCAATTTGAATTACGATTTAACAAAAATATAGACACACACATACATGCACAGATCGTGAACGTCAGGTACGGCTGGAAGAGCATATCGTGCTTCGTAAAATAATTGTAATACAGCGCGTTCTCTCTGCCAGATTTATAATTGATAAATTTACCGTGTTAGATGAGAATGCATTGATATACGCGGTAATGACAATGATTGTCCATTATTTAAAGAGATCGCAGAATTCAGAAACGGCAGTAACAAAATAGAAAGAAACATACGGGATGTCCGATCGACATCGTTTTTTATTCACGTAATCATCACGAGCTTCCGACCCACTTCGCGATACGTAATTATGAATGGAAAATAGAAGAAGACAAAAAGTAAAAAAAAGGAAATGAACAATGAAGTAAAAAGAAAAAGGAACACAATCTAGAAACCATTGCTTAGAATAACCGTGAATCATCGTGCCATCACCAACGTCCCTTCCCACTTCCTCATTACTGCGCAATTACGATATGTCGAAAGCAATCAAAATTCAACCGAATAAAAAGAATGTCATCTTGTATAGTCGATAAGCGAAATGTATGTTTTAAGATTGATAAGACAGCTTGCGACTTTAAAACGTCATCCGGTTGTCATTGGTCAACTTTGTGACGATTTATGCGTTTTTTTTTTATTCACGATGAAACTTGTAAATACGTAGCAGTTACTCTGAAATAGTTCGAGTGTACAGTCGAAGTACACCGATTCATTTTGGGAGGTAGCTTGACCTCGTTAGGTAAAGTGTTGAACACTATTGGCATATTATGAATGGAAATATAGAGCAAAGGGAAGATACGAATCGTGATCTACGAGTTTGAGAATCGTAATATTAACAAGGCCGGATGAAATGCATTATTTGTTAATTCTGCCTGTGGAAAGCAGCGGTGAAGTTCATAATATTGTAAAACGACGCTATATCAAACATCCGCATTCAATATAATACTTTCATTCCTACTCGGTGCTAATTGCGTGTGTATATATAAAGACCAGTAGTTTATCCAGATTTAAATGTAAATATCAGACTTTTAACGAAACATTCACATTGACTTACTGATAAATATATAAATATATACATGTACACCTTTTATTAACCTAGCTATTATTCAACAGCCGAGCGAAAAAATTGCACTTGAATCTGCTAGAGTTGTATGCAAATGCCAGAAAACAATCTTTGATTTTGTATCTCTGTCGAATAATTTTCAAATAAATAAACGTAATCGTAAACCTTTATTCCATTTAATGACGTGTATGTCAGGTACTTGTAGTAATCGTATGGATTATCACATTGGGAATATAGAATACTGGAAAATGGAAGTACCCGAGTCAACGATTCTTCAACTCATGGACGTGTTCAACCTTATGCTAGCAATTCTTCGGCACTATACATTTTATCGAGGCAACATATCGTTGTTCCAGCTAATATCAAAAAAATTCCAAAGTAGACATCTGAAAAATAAGAATATGTACTTCCTAGATTACTGGACTCGCTTCAAATAATAATTAAGATTGAAAGATAAATTTTCTCTCACTTCTATGAGGTGTTTCTTCGCCTTGGATCCAGCCTGTTATAGCAGTGAATACAAAAGTAAGAGAATTTGTAACAGGCACAGCTAGCGACAGATCTGCACTTTCAAGACTTATGAGATAAATTACTGATCCACATTGATTCACTAGAAACGGTATTAGCCACTTGTAATGAAAAAGAGGTGTTGTTAAAAAGAATGTCTAATAATAATTGGCAATGTATCGAAGGAATCATATATCAACCTTGACATTTGTAAGTAGAAAGTAAACCTCTTTGAAAAATTTATCATAGATGGATGATGATTTTACATCACTGATTCCTGTTGCGCCTTTCTTTAGGAATGGATTTGTCGCCCCCCACAAAATTGCAACGGTTACGAGACGAGCCACAGTCTCTACGAAGATAAACACATGATTATTTTGGAATTCCTAACCTATAAGATTCAATAGTACTGTTCTTTATTTTATACATTCCCACCGATTCCATTCACAGCCATTTCATACCCAGCTGCCATTATATAATCACAATTAATAGTAATTTTTCATGCACAACGTAACAAAAAGTCCATCTAATAATCTAAGATATTATTTATCGAAAAATTGCATTTGCAAACGAAAAACTCTTCAAGATATGTCTACAGTGACATTTATCCTCTTTGCGAATACTGCGGAATAAAGATCCGTGGCTCTCAATTCGTCCGCAGTTATTGACATCAAATGATTAAATATACAATTAATGTCGAATACAAGATTTCCTTGGATTTTTTGCGAAATTATTTCCTACATACGATGTATTGCAATTTATCCATCAGAAGGCAAAAAAGCGGATAATTTAGTATTTTCGAACCTTTGACCGAAATTTTTTTAAACCAACCGTAGTAAAACGCGCTATAAGAATGTCTCTTAGCTCGTTACAAGTTGCTTCGTTTTTTGTAGCACTCAACCGCTTATGCGGGCTTCATATATAGACACAGCGTATTAACAACGCTAGTCATAAATTGATACCTTAAAAATTGGTCCGTCAGGGCGACATCTCGGTGGCCAAAGGATGAACTGTGGGTACTTTTGTAACTACAGGAAGCTGGTTGCGACAGCATATATATATAATCTGGCTGACTACGCTGGTAGAGCCAACTTCGTGTCGAGCACACGAAAATACCTACAGTTAATTCGTGGGCCGCTCAGATGTCACTTCGCGGGACTAACTGTCGAGTTTCAACTTTTGTTCATCGTTGCTGATCTCTCTACTGATCACTGATCTCTACTATTGACATCATTCTCCGTTGATGTAGATCTTGAACATAACCTTACTTACGGTCCAAACAAATATAACCTTTCACAAGCGTCTGTGCCCCATTTGGTGTAACATAAATAAACAATGCCTAATGGTGCTACACATAGTTGTGTAATTTAATGATCAAAAAATGTTCGTCCTTTTGGGCGATATAAATTTGTGGAGTTTGAGTGAAGATGTTAATATCAAGGATACAGACTTTGGAGCATTTAAGTAAGTTTATGTTTACTCTCCTGATATAATATTTCACATTATTCTCTCGAATTATTAATATGTAGTGTGTAACTAAAATCTCCATAGATATTATGAAAAACGCATTGATGGATTATACGAGGAGGGTAAGAGATCGTACTGCCAAAAACGTGGTATGGTATCCATACTGCAAAATAAGAAAGGAAATAAACTGAAAGATGGTATAAAATATTTGGAGGTAATACCCTAATAAAGGAAGATAACTTAATAAAGAATTATCCGATAAGTTATTATACCAACAATGACCATTGCTTCATATCTAATTATTTGCAGGATCAATTACGCGAGCATACCACTGTGTACTGTCAGTGGCATGATGAAAGTACGATACAATTGATGCTTAATACAGGTTTGCTCATTTACATCGAAATAAATACGTTCACCGCTGATATACAGAAGATTATGTTCGATAAATATCTTGTGGGAAAAATTTCGGACCATGTATCAGATGGTGAGAATTATTTTATTATTACGCAGTAAAAAATTCACAACAAAAATACAAATAGATCACGACAGACAAATCTCGGAAAATTGTTTATATAGTTAAGAAGTACATTTATGAATACTTTGCAGTAACTATGAAGAAGAATCACTTAGTATTTACCCACAATGATAGCCAGATAACCTTGGTACATTTTACAAAACCAAAGAGGCTAGTATTTGATAAAATTAGCAAACTGGAGCCCAGATTATCCGTGGTAGAGCTTTCCATTCCTAGTGGACGTAGACAGGATAAGAAAATATGCATCAACAGAACTGGAGATTTAGTGAGTCATGACACTAACAAACGAATATCATTTGATTTAATGAATATAAAGGAATAAACAGATTATTGTGGACAGATTTTAGTTTGGTGGAAATCGACGATGAATGAAGTATATCCCTGGAGCCCTGCTGTTAAAGATCATGACCGTGCAAATGTTCATCTTTATCGTTTAACAGGGTATGTCAAAATAATTTTATAGTTACTTCCTTAAATTCTCAATCTTTGATGGATTGGGCAAACATAATGCTTAGCTTTTGGAACTTCTATGGGCAATGGTGTTTGAAGGACACAATGACATTTGATCTTTTTGTCTTTGTTTATATCTCTGTCAATATCTTTAGCTGCTTTACGGACAATCTTTTCTTCGTCTTTTTTTGATTCGTCAGTTGTATATTCCGCTTCATCCTCCACAGGTGCTTTTAATATAGGTTCTTCATTCTTTGGGTCTTTTTTATGTTTCTCAAGTCCTGTGACTGCTTTTTTGTTTTCCGCTGCTTTATTCTTGCCAACATCTTTCTTTTTGGTCTCCGTAATGTTCCTCTTCACTCTGGTTTCATCGCTATGACGATTCTTTCTAGGCTTTTGTTGTTTGATTGTATCACTAGGCTCCATTTTCTTTGGACTCGGAGGGATGATTCCACATGGCCCTTCATAGCGATTCTTATAAGCTTGCCAGGCAGCTAGCTTATACTTAGGCGGTGCAGACAGTTTATGAGCTAACTTTCTATCGATCTTCAGTGGTAATTCCCAGGTACCCTAACATCAGTAGATTCACCATTTACCAATTTTTCTTGCGAATATTAATAACATTCCTACTAATATACCTTGTAATTGCCCCATGGGGATCTTTTAGATCTGGGCTGAGAGGGCAAAAGACGTCCCGATTTGTCAGCCAGAAAAGTAGTCGTAGCACAGTGTCTGACACAAGGCCACTTGGGATGCCAGTTTGGGACTTGCCAATTTCCAAGTCTCACGGGCTTAAAGGAATCTTCGGCCCAGTTTGCGTGCCAAAATTGGGACATGTTGTCTCAGGAAACTTTGGTATTTGGAAATGCTACTCACTCGATATGGTTAACTTACTGTTACCTCGTACGAAGCTTGTGAATTTTCTGTTACTATGGTTACTGTATCCTGTACTATCTCTTCTGTAGATGACTGCCACTGATATCACTATTGGTAAAAACAAATGCGAAACCACTCTTTCAACTCTTTTTCACATAAGACAATATCTGAATCTCGATCAATTTTTTCAGCACAAAGTTCGAGCTAGTTTGTCATTTGCGAACTGAATTCGATCCACTTTGCATCATTTTCAATTCAAGACACGAGAATGTCATTCACTCGGTCGAACAAAAAGTTTCACGCAAAGTAAGAAAAAGTCTTTGATTCATCGAATAAAAATGAATGGATGGGTAATTGATTGATTTATTGTAGGGTGAGGTAACTATCGAATGGCAGACCTACGAAGTGTCCCAGCAAGATAAACTACAAAGGATAGAAGTCATTTCTGTTTCTCTACCAACGCATACGAGTTGTGCGATATTTTCACCAAATCAGGATATGTTGCTGCTGTGCTGCATAGACGGTTCCATAACATTACATGATCATAACAAGGGGGCGAATAACAGTGTCAAAGCTCCTTTCGTAAGTTAATATATGATTAATTATAAAATGAGAAAATAGTCGAAAAATGATGAAGCATTTATGATTTTCAAAGATACCAACGTTAGCATCGTGGCACAGTGATGGTTTCATATTTACTGTGGGTAACGAGCGTGGTCAATTTCAACATTATGATATTTCACTAGCAAGTATCAAAAGCCAGATGCTGAACGAAGATGCCACACCGGCTATAATTTTCGACCTATCGACTTATTTTAGGTAAAGTAAATTTAAAACATAATAAATTAACATGGAAATTATTATCCAAGATTTTTATATTGCATTAGGAGTCAGCCTGCACTGATACGAATGATATGGAATAAAAAGTCCGACCCTGGCACGTACAGCAATCATTATAATAACAGGGACGCTTTGTTCTTGCTTCTCTTCGAACGGTAAATAATGGAAATTATTTGAATTTAATAAAATAATCATCGACTACAATTGATTCCATGTTACAGCGGTCCTTTGGGAGTAATACGAGTTGTAGAAGGAAATAATTTGTCGGGAGACGTTCTGATATGCAGAAACCTGAACGTATTGCACGTTGAACGTGCAACTTCATTGTTGCTCGCCATGAATTGGGATACACATCCTAGAGCATGCATGCATTCCCTCAATCAGATACTCAATCATTTGTTCAAATTAAAATTAACGCCAGAGCGAGAGAGTCTCATTCAAAATGCACTTGGCAGCTTTCACGTGCCAATACGACCGATAAGTCAAGCGGTCGAGGACGAATACGGTGATGAAATACGAGATTTGACACGAAGATTCTTTCATCATTTGATAAGGTAGTTGTCAATCTAGATCAAGGATATCGGTCGTCCAATTTTAAAGTTGAATATCTTATCGATCTAGCTGTATCGTTTCTTTACCAGGTATCGATTGTTTGAAAAAGCCTTTAGGCTAGCCATAGACTTGAACGACCATGACCTCTTCATGGACATTCATTTTTATGCACTCGTTACAAACGACATGGAAATGGCAACGGCTGCAAAGGAGAAGGCTCAAAATGTCCTGAGCAGATCTAACAGTTGCACTAGTTCACGTGAGTATTTTTTCTCATAACTCTTAAAAAACAAAGCCGTTAAATTAACTTTGCTCATTAAATGAATAATCACTATTTAAATCATTTTCAGACTCCACCTGTTCGCGGGCTTCTTGTTCACTTTGCTCAGACTCCATAAGTGACAAGGAGAGTGAATCTTACAGTGGTGCAAGCGAAAGTGAGGATTCACCAAAGCGCGTTAAATCAAAGCTCCATCCATCTTCCAAACACTTCGCAAGGCTTCCTGCAAGTAAAATTTCATCCCTCACAGTTATTCCGCCATTATCACTGAAAAATAGTGGTCTCATGTCGACGTCTTTTAACGACATTTCATCAAACAAATCTGACAATCTCATGTCGACTGCCTTCAATATTCCAAGCGGTAGCGTTGCCGACTCAATAATTAACTCTCCTCTGCCAAAAGTATTTCCGAACAATTTCACGAGACGTCCGCCTTATCGCATGAACAGTGGAACTATGCCTTCTCTCGTTACAAATTCAAAGTCGTATGATAATCTTAGCGACGATCTCATATCATCGACATTCGGAAATCTGCGACTGATGGGATTGACCCAACGCGAGTGTTCCTTCGCAAAGTCTACCGGCAACATTGGTCAGACTCAACGTGGTGATAATAATTTGATGACTGGAACGATAGCCGATGATTTAATATCGACAAGATTCGATAGTCTTGAGCCTGACTTGATATCACCAGATATTGCTTGTAGTTCCACATCGTCTATCCTAGGAAATATCGATAACAACGTAATGTCTACATCCTTCAGCAACTTGACCCTGAATGCGATTTGTGAAAACGGCGCAGCTTCGGTATTTCGAAATGGCAGTACTTCGGGACAATTTTCAGTCGATATACCACACGTTTCTTTCGGTAATACGCTCGGTACAAACAAAATGCCTACTTCGTATAACAATCCTGCTGGAAAATCAAATGCAATTTCATTCTTCGACTCACCGAATAATCTTATGTCAACATCTTTCAACGATCCCGACGATGTAAGCCTCGAGTCTTTGGACGCTAAAGCTGATATTCCAGGTTTCAACAATACAAATTCGACAACCGCTCTCACTCACAATGATCTGACCCTAAAAGGCCTCTCACCACCCACTGCAATCACAAGTTCACTGGCAAATTATCTTAATAATTTGCCAAAGAAAACTGTATCGTTATCTAGGAGCAATAATGGATTAAGCGACATCAATGAATCTACCATTAAATTTCCGATTTCACGACCTAACGTACACTCGCAAATGTTGCAGAGGCAATCTTCTGTTGCCAGTATATTGCAGAGTCAGCACAGAAACAACAATTTACAGCCTATCAGAAACTACAGGCTCAATTATGATCTTGACTACGTTCCTTTCTACGAAAGTTCGGAAAATATCGACTTTCAGTCAAGTTTGAATCACGATGACACTTGTCCAATGAGTTCTATAGGCGGACATTTTCCATCACATCACAATTCCCAATCAAAGGCCATGGAGACAAAACACTCTCGCTTAGGAATTCCACAAAGCAGTGTAAGCTCCAGCAGAGAACCTAAAACATCTACAAATACTTCGACACTTCCGGTCATCAATTCATCCAATTCCAAAAGCTCTCATCAGTGTCAAAATCCAGCAGATTCATTGATGACGAACGAGAAGCCAAAAGTCAAGTTTTCGAATACGGTCACACACATTTTGGTACCTGGAACGGTAAGTCTATATTTTAACTTTATAAAAATAAATATATTTTTCGGAATGAGACGAACGTTTTTTATTATCTCCATCAGGGACACCGACCTATTCAAAAACGCTCGGTGACTCAATTACATCCAATGGATCCGAAAAGGGAATTGGCAGAGAGTTTGCCATTATGTTTGGGAAACGAGGATTACCTAAAAGACTTTCAGCCTTTATCGAGTAAGTTAAGTTAGTAGAAGACTTTGAATTACGAGAGTGTGAAAATTTAACGACGGAATACCATTTCAGGGGATGCAGAAATAGAGAGGGCCAAGGAAACTTCAAAAACTGAGGAAGCTGCTAAGATCAAAGTCGTTCATTTTGGACTTTTGTGAATGTTTTGTGAACGATTATTTACTAAAGAATTTCCGAACTGCCTAATGTTAATTCCATTAAAATTTTTGTACATATACATTTCATACAATTTTGCCTATGCCCCATAAGTCATAAGCTACAGTATTTAATAACTTTATTCTTAAGAACAATTTGTACCCATGGCACATGCGATAGAACAATATCAAGAATCGTGTGTACAATTTACTCACGAAATTTATTTTTTCTGCATCGTCTCCAATTCTCCTTTCAGCTGTAAAAGATCCGTATCTGGCACATAACGCTTCTTCTCAAATGCAGGATCGTGATATTCGACCTCTAGTTTAACACCCTCTGGAAGGGCTGCTTCCAGAGTCCGCAAAAAAATGGTATATTTTGTTGATTGCATATCTGGAAACTGCATATTTCTTTGATACTCGCTAATCTCGTATTCGCTTATAACGGTTGACGTATCTGGTTTGAATTTTTGTACTTTATGAACTATCGGAGGAAAAGCCCAGCTGAAACCAAGAAAACAGTGATTGAATAAAGGGTTTTAAAGCTTTGCAAGGTAACATCCAAGCTGCACTACATTTTTTAAATACCTATTTTCCAGGTCAATGTCCATATTCTCCGCTAATTTGTAAGTGTATTTTTGAAAAATTTCTAATACAGGATAAGCATAACTTTTGATTCTTATGTTTAGACACGGATAAATAGGAATTTTGGATTTGCCAGTCTGCAATAAAAAATCTATCGTTAATTGCAACATGGTTAAAGAAAAGAAGATGAGCCTTATTATATTATTTATTGGTTCAATGACACTTAGCATACCTCAAGATAATCCGGTGTGTCCAAGTGGGAATATCTTTGTACCGAAAGCCGATGGGCAGTGAAGGCTCGGCTTATTCGAACCATCTATATTAAAATCCATTTGAACAACAAGAACAATAGATATTTAAAGGTTATGTCAAGCTTTCAATGAAATTCCGGCGTACGGAAAGCTCTCGACGTTTTTTCTCGATTACCTTGCTAATCGCTGGACTCGCCATTATGAGTTATACGCTTTTCCAGTTTCAGTCAATACATAAATTCAATGTTCGTTTCAATAAACAAAATATCGAAGCGAACGCTGTTACAGACGATACTACAGAATCTTCTCATTCTTTATACATCTGGTCACGTGGCTTTCTCGAGTCGATATATGCTTCCATCTACAGGAGATCGATGTAAATACGATTGACGAAGAGTTGGTGATTCAGTAGCTTGCGATTGATAAACGCAACAGGTCGCGGTAAAGTCGCACGATGAATTATAATTTTGTTTAACGAAATAAGGCGTTGAACCGCGTTACATACTTCTTCGAATGATTCGCAACAATCCAATTCATCCAGTTATATACGAAACAAAAGAATCTATGCAAACATAGAAATATCAACATTTTATTCCCGCGTAACATAAGTGAATGCAGAAGTGAATCGATCTCGACGCTCTGTATGTATTTAGCCAAGATCTCTTGCGAGGAGAATAACACATCGATCAATTGTAACAGTGCATCTTCGTTACAAGAAACTTAACTCCAAGTTTTTCACGCCATTTAACATTTTTTTCAAAACTTGTAAGTAAATAAAACACAACCACCATTGAAACTAAAAATACTTCTAAAATTGATTTTCTAAAATAAGAAAAAATTAGCTTGTACACGAAACGAGTGATTGTATAACAAAATCTATAAAAACGAACAAACCCGATTTGTATCAATGATTAATTCTTGTGTCAATCTAGCGAACCGTCCAAAGTTTATAGATAATCATTCGTTTCTTGGATCCTAAAATCACATTAGAACGTTCATATACGTATACATTCGTTATCTTACATACGAACGACGACAAATGTTTCTTTTTCTTCGTCATTCTTTTTTTTTTTTATACAATTCGCGAAACATGAAACGTTATTTCCCAACGACTTCGACTTTATCAGCGTACTGCACGATTGTGCAAATCTTAAAATACCAAGTGAAAGCAACTCTGATCTCAAGAACGAAGCTGCAAAATGCGTATCTTTATAGTTTTCTTCTACGTCGTCATTTTCATAATTTTTACTGCACTCGTTACTGTCGAATTAATGTTCTTAACGTGACCTTTTTACACCCATTCTCATACGTATCTACATATATATGTGTACAAAGATGCATGTTCGTAGTCACCGGACAAAGAAACACCTTGACTCGAGAAATATTTTAAATTCCGTTCACGTATCGTGAAGAACTCCCGGTCAAATATATCCCTGGTAAAGATTTGAATAATGATAATAATAACTTCATTTTCTGATCGGACAAATATAGAATGGCGACGAATGTAATAAAAAAAAAAGCTGAATGCCGTGCAGCGCGAATTATTATCAGAGGGATATTGATCATACGGATATTTTAGATTATTATCGCGGAGAACGAGCACTTGTTTCCGGTAATCTTCGGCGCGGACGAAGGACCTATGATATAATAATATAGATTTATTCTGGCACGCGCTTGTAGATACGACGCTTCCGTCAATTATTGGAACCAGACTTTGAATTATAAGAGTTCGGAGAGGCATTATTGAATTATAATGAAAACCCTTTTTTTAAGTCTTTGCAGTAGGCGGATTTCACTTTTGGAAGTACCAGCAGGTCGGAGTAGATCTAATGTTTCACAGTTAGCTTTCTGTATACGATTTAACCCTTTGAGATCTGAGTACTTTCAAGCTTATGTGGTCCGCAGACGCAGAGACTGACGCACATATGCGTCCTTAGGGCTCAAAGGGTTAAAGTCAATATATGGATATTCTACGATGATTTAAAAATGTCCCTTCTAGAGGGACATCGACTTCTACGACGATTTAAAAATGTCCCTCTAGCAGGGACATTTTGAAATTGTTTTAAAAATGTCCCTCTAGCGGAGACATTTTTAAATCGTCGCAAAGGGTTAAAATAGATAAAGAATTGAATTTAGGAACGAATAGATTAGTTCACCGAAGAAAAGCCGTAGGTATTAGCGCGCTGGCGTTTCGAATTGCATAGCAACGATATTGGCTTCGCAATTGGGAAGGACTTAATAGATTATCGAGCATCTGGCGTAAAAATGCTCGAACGTATGGATAGCACGTTCTAAAACGTGACAAACACTTGTCTTCGTCTAAATTGATGTTCCCTTTGTCGTCCATGAACTCGTCACTAGTCGTTCCACAATAATTACGGTTAACGTTCTTTCCTCTCTTTGTCCAATCTGCGACAATAAAAAAGTACAAAATAAAATAACATCGCAAAGATTTCTTATCGAGGAATTAAAACGGGAATAGCCCGCATAATGTCGCGTAGATAAATGCTTAATTCATTCGTCGAATCTCCACGAGCGTCACGACGATTGTACATTCGTATATTTTTTCTTTTTTCACCTCACCAAACGATCAGCCAGAACTGGTTTTGCCCGTCATGGAAAACCCAAGAGAGGCGAGCTATAGAGCCGTTGTATGATGCATTTAATGATATACGATTCAGTCCCGAAGCCTCGACGTTTTTGCATTTATAAAAAAAGAATAACTTTGATAACCGTCGTCAGTTTGTGGGCGGTGGTAAATCGTACTCGTTTATTTTCTCCATCTGAAAAAAAAGAACATAACGTTTAATAATTCTTGTTAACTCGTCTGTCATTCTCAATAGTCAGAGATACTTACAGTTACTGGATTTTCACGTTTCGGTCCTCGAGGCGAATTGTTATCGCATTCTTGGCCAAATTTAGGAACCATTACGTCGATAGAATTTTGGCGAAAAGGTCGAGTATGGAAGATCGTGCGAATTTACATATCGAAATCATTCCATCACAGTATGTTTGAGGCACGGAATCTTTCGTTATATAAAACCACGCACGTGACGAATTTTAATCTTTTCCTTCGTTAAATTTCAAGATCATGTCCGTTTTGCGCCTCTCGATGAGCAATTCTGTTTTCTTTTGGAAAGATATCAAATTTATTATTAGCAAAGGAAACGGCTGATGGAAAGAAAGAGTTGAAGAAAGAGAGAATGAGGATAAAACAGCGTGCTTATTATCTTCGCGATATCTGATGGGTCGATCGAAGCACATTAAACGATTACTTATCATCGACCCTCGATAATTGTCGAAATAGATGGAATCATATCAGTTTACATCAATTTTATATTGTCTCTTTATAATCATAACACATCATAGAACACTTTTAATTCTCATCCTGTACAATTTTATCGTTTCTTTCTTTCATAAAATGTTAATTACGATAGAGATGTTTACGAGTGTTCTATTCGTGTGTGTACACTTCTTATCATTCGAGTTGAATAATTGTCTTGATGCTCGCACAGGAAACTCTTGATATGCGAGTATTCTCGTGTCTACAAGTTCTTTCATTTACTTCAATTAAGGCGCGACAACATTGCGACGGTCAGAAAAATAAGCTCTTCTTTTTTCATGAATTTTTCAGTTAATGATTTTTGGGCTCAATTAAAACATATGTTATCTTATGTAAATTGATTCGAGTGAAAAAATAGCTACACTTAATGATAATTATTACAGTTCTAAAAATGAATGTGCAGACATTTTACATGTTGGATTATTGTTGTTAAGAATTATCGACACCGATCGACACCGATTGTTAAGAATTATCCACACCGATCGATAAAAACAATTTATGTCTTATATATACAAATGGAAGAATGTTTGTTTGTTTGTTTGTCACGAGTAATCTCCTATACCATTGATCCAATTGCGATGAAAATTTGGTGAATTGTAGTCCACTCTTCCGAGAAGGTTCCTGCGTTAGTAGAATAATTTTAAATGCCAAAATAAACGAGTACGAGGCAAAACAAAATTAACATTTATGTATATCTATATACAGAGATTATTTGACAACTGTCAAAGTATGCTACCAAAATGACAAGGGAAATAAAAGACGCTTATTTGTTTTAACGACTCGATCGACTCGATATTATAATATTAGTTGCATAATTCATTTGGCAGCGAATATGAAATTAATTGAAAGATCTATACCTCAATCAAAAAGGAAACATACATCACGAGTTTCAGAGCACCGAGAAGAAAGACTGAAGGCAATTAGAGTATGTACGACGAAGTACAAACTTTCGTAAAACAACAGCAACAACAGACGAATTGATTCACAAAGTTTTTGAAAATATTGTACATAACTGTAAAAAACATAAGTGGTTAAAGTAGTAGTCTCGTAAACACATTTTCAAGAAAATTTGTGTAGATGATCTTTGAACTGCTATAAAAACATAGATTTAATTTGGAAAGCCTGCACCGTTTAAAAGTTGAGATATTAATTATTTAAAAAAACCACCGTTTTACATGGGCTCCTATGGCTGAAATGGGTCTATCTACTATAAAAGAGATATGATGAGATCGATTTGGGGGAAACTTTGCATAATGGTGGAGAAAACCTTTCCAAACATAGTAAAAATTTTTTTTAAATTTTTACCATTTCGAACAAGAAATATAAGCTTCGCAAGATGGGATTTATGACTATATGTATAATAACAACCCGGCGAAAAGTCGAGCATTGTACTATTATGCGCCCTCGAAACTTTCGCTGCTAATTTCACGAGACTACTGCCTTAAGGGAACGTGCTAATTCAGTAGCAGAAACAGCAATGTCCATTATATAAATTTCACGATTCAAAAGAGAATATCATGAGAAGCTAAAATGTACAAATCGATTGCTACTTTTACTAATCAAGAACAAGTTGTTAATTATCCAACTGAATTCCTGAATTCGTTTAATTTGCTAGGCATACTGCCACACCTTGTAACATTGTAAATGGGCATGCCTATCACACTTTTACGAAACATCAATCCACCACGACTTTGCAACGGTACTGGGCTTCCAGGGAAAAATATGATGAACAATATCAGCGAAACTACAATTTTAAATAGAAAATTTGAAGGAAATTATATTATTCCAATGATACCAAAATATATGCCATTCGATTTCAAACGTTTGTACGAAGCATACGGACAATCGCTCAAAATTTGTAGAGTATAGATTATATTTGGAAAGTTCATCCTTCACACATAGAGAGAAAAACAAAAAATATTGTGTATCAAATGATTTATGACACCAAAATGGCTATGCAACGCATGTTGAGTACTAGCTAGTTTGTAAATAAAAGCGAACAGTTTACTTAATTCGATTCATAATTAATTCCATTCCACATAAAGTAATTATGTGGAAAATTATTACTATTTAACAAAATATGTAATAGGTTTATCGTTGCTCATAATTTTATGAAAATAATTATCGATGTCTCTTTTTGCTTCTAGCCATGTTTGATTTTGGGAAAAAGAGGAAAATGCCTATATTCGCGGATATCTCGCGACGTTTGCATCTGTTAACGACAGACGCAAAACCCGATCCGTCGAGAGGAGGTAGCGAAGGTTATACAAATAATTTGGATCCTGACGATACGAGTAGAAAATTTATTCCAACAACACCGGAAATTCATGAAAGTAGAGAAAATCTCTTTGGGTCACAAAGGTCGCCTACTACAGAAACGGCTCCAAGCGATGGTGAAAGTTTGGGAAATGGTGACTCGTCTAATTCCAGTAGGAAAAATTCCAGAGAATCGAAAAATCCACGTTACAAAACCAAAGTGCCTAACAAAGCTCAAGTGCCTAAAGCCAGTAAATATATTTTAATCTTACTTTTATTTCCTAGGGGAAACCCTACGAGAGATAATGAAATTGTAATGTGCAAAGTTTCTAATTTTCACTATTTTTATTCCTCGTTTATTACAGATCAAACAGCAAATATCGTAAATTATAATATAATAAATTCCAACGGTGTTAAAATCGGGGCGACAAAGACTTATGTCTGTAACGTGAATCAGTGCACGAAAAATTCGAAAGAGAGTTGCGACTCGGGTTCGTCGAAAGAAAAAACGAGAATCATGCCGAAATCCGTAGAGGATCTTGGTATGTGCAAACGAGAGATAACGATGGAAGATATTTTTGTTATAAAGACACACATGGGACATGGTTGGCGAGACGTAGTCAGACGTCTCGATTATTCCGAAGGTCAGCTGGATCAATTTGAGGAGAATCACGAGGGAAAGGGCATCGACGAGGTAATCATTAAATTTTCATCCAAATGATCGCTTATTCACCCGAACAGTTTCATAAAACTGGCCAATAACGATTTTCAAAAACAAAAGTTAGAAAATTTCGACTAAGTAAATTTATACAACAATTTATCACTTCATTATTCGCTCCATAATGAGTTGCTCCAAATTAATCAAGAGCTCTTGTAAATATATTCAACATCGGTCGTAACATGTAAATAATTTATGCTTTTTCTTAATTTCAGGTAATTTATCAGGTATTCTTGGATTGGAAACAGGCTAACACGAAAGACGCTCAGATTGGTATTTTGACAAATATTTTGTGGTCCTGCCGAGAATACGATTGTGCCGAAAGGTTAGCAGCATCTGTTACTCAAGAAACTCCTACGTAACATCGTCTTCAATACTCCAAATTTTCTCATTTACAAACATTCAAGAATCAATCCGAAATGAACAGCCAATTGCGGATCGTCATATTAACATTTATGTCTCGATGTTGATATATATAGTTTTATTACATGAAGAGCTCGTTTCTCTTTGTAAGCTTATCGTAATTTAGTGAACCTCGCGAGTATATATTTTGTCAAATGCTCGAGTCAATTGTCCATATTTTTAATGTTTTGTATCTACTTCTTCGACGATTGGACAAATACGAGTATGTGCATGAAATGGCGCTCATTTTTTTACGAATAAAATACAGCGGTGTGATTTAAGGTAGTCATATCGATAGGGATAGGATTACAATTTTATTCCCATCTTTTGTCCGCAGTTCAAGTGGACTAAACGTTTAAGTTCATCAAGAAAAGTCGTTGCAAATCGACTAAAGAACAACAGTTAAAATTCAAATTTATCCTACGTGAAGTTTATTTGTTATATAATAAACAAAGTTATGATTTTTTTCCATAAGATTTGTTATAAAATGTAATTGAAGCTTCTTTGATGTCATATAAAAATGTGTGCAAAATTTCAACAGGCTTCGTCGACCAAATAATCAAGATACTCATTATACAATATTGCGATATTTAACACGAGCTCTTATGAGACATTGCAAAAAACTCCGATTTTCAAGAATAAATATCGTGATTTTTGAGTCGTTTAAGGTCCCTGAAATTTTACAAGCATATACATATGACATCAAAGAACGTTTCTGCAAATTTTGAGTGCATCTAATGGAAATGTTGTAACGATACGATTACCTTATGCGTTTGCTGAATTACTCGTTTTTGTATATATGATATATGAAAAATAGACTATTGTTTTACGTTTTAATCTCGATATCCATGTATCATGTAAGCACTTGGATCGATAATAATTATATTTGATAAAAATGCATGCCAGTGAATTAAATACTTCCTGTTGATCCCAAGTACTGGTTTATTAATGCCAAAAGAAAATATTTAGATAACAGATCATTCATAAGCCTGGAATTATAAGTGACATGTCACCTTAAAATTCAAAAGATTCATAAGAAATCTGATCTTGAAAATGTTCACCATCGGAAAGATAATAAAATAAATGGATTGCATAATTAGGCTATCAATGTGAATCACAAAGTCTAATATCAATTAATCTACTAAACATATAATGCTGGTCATCAGTCAAAAAAATACCTGCAAAGCCTGGTAACTGGAGCATATATTGAAAAAATGCTGCCCAATTCACTCGTGAAAGTAAGATTGGCACAAATCGTTTTACCCGTCTTATAAACCTTCATATATATATATATATGTATCGCTATGTGCATGTGTATGTGTACATACACAATCTTTCTACTCGTTGAATCCGGACGATATTTTCTTTGGTCCACAGGGCGATGTTGCATTTATTAATATCCTATTATCGACTCCTAGACTCGTTTTCCTTTCAAAAATTCGGTTTTTGCACTGCTCGAAGTCTTGGAACATCTCCTCTATGTTTTGATCTGCATTCAATATTATCACCGGTACTGGTACATAGAAGAGAGTTTTTGTGTATAACCACTCGTCATGAATGTCATGAATTTGTTGTATATAGTCCAGTGATACACAATCTTCCTCTTTGCGAGCTCGCTGACGCATTCTTTCATAGACGATCTCAGGCGAACTTCTCAGATAAACTGTAAATAATTAAAAAGTAATTAATAGCGTACATTTGCACATCGACTTTGTTCAAATTTCTTTGATAATTTTATTTCAACATACTTATTAGATCAGTCTCAATTTGTGCATTGCTTATGCACCAATCGTACCAATGTTCTAGAACAAGCCCCTCAACATCGCTGATCATCTCAGTGCGCTTCATATTTTCTATGAAACACCGTGCGCTGTAAACAGAACGCTCCATAACTTTGTATGGCATTTCCGTTTTGAATGTGTGAAGCTGTAGCATTGTCAGTTGAACGTAGGATTGAAAAAGGTAAGCATAGCGCTTTGGATCTTTATACATCAAGTCCTGAAAGAATAAGGATGGGTTAAATTCCTTCAATGATTTAAATATTGGTAATGCAGAGTTCTTTGAAAAGTTAAAAATAAACATATATCATATGTTCATGTTTTAAATGGGAAAATTCATCAATCCTTTTTTTAAATGCATGTGCCATAGATTGTATTAAACTCCCGCTACAATAAAAACTGAAATATTCTTACATTACATAATATTATGTAAGTGACTATTTGATTTAGTAGAAAAAACATGTAGAAACTTTAATATGCAAGATGAAATGTCTTTTCTTATTTTTTACATCCTTGCAAAAGAAATACAAAGTTTGATTTTTTAAAATATCAATTGCTCATTTTTTCTTTTTTTTGTCACATATTATCAAGGAATCATAATCAACTTTTATCAACTGAATATAACCGATTAGCACACATAAGTTATACATAATTTATACTAATAACTGAATTATAATCATTTTGTACCAATAAATTTGTTCCAGACACATTACGCCATAGTTCGACAGGTTCTTGGAGAACCAACGTATTGCTGTATTTTTTGAAATTGTTGAGAAAAGTTGTCTTGCCACTGCCAATGTTGCCCTCAACACATACAGTGAATGGTCGTCTTTGATTTTTACATGGCGACGTCATCCTTACAACAATGCGAAACACAGTATTTCCTAGAAATAAAAGCAAAACCAATATATTTTATGCTCGCTGTCATCTTGAGCCATCGTAGGAAGGCAATTAATGAAAATATACAAAATGCCAGAGCACAAAATTTATAATACAAATGTAACAAAATTTGTTGTACTCACAAGTTCAAAGATAATCGATGAAGAGGTTTGCAACTTATACGATTTGTGATAACACAATAAAGCTAGTATGCAGAAACCATGATCACCATAAACTGTATGTAATCTCACAAACACATGCCAAACGTGATTTTTCGTGCAATGCAAAGATTGGAATAATGTAAAGATGCGTAAACCAGAAATAATGATTCCAGAAAAATGAAATTACAGATGTACATAAGCGACGGGTTGGGCTTTGCACAGTGCTATGAGAAGCGAGTGAATATTGTTGGTTGACACTCAGCCGTTTCCCGCCAACGTATCCATTTGGCGCCAAAACAAGGGCCTTAAGGTAAAAGGTGGAAAAGAGACAACACGCGTACCATCGCTGCATGGCTTACTTTGTCTTCCGCCTGCCGGATAAGCTTGTATTTACATAATTTTATCGCGTTTTCGCGGTCAATATCAAAACTTTATTTCTGCTGATTATGTCAAATACGAATAATCGATACATTCAACATCTTTATTAAGTGCACGATTTCTAATAATAAAAAAGCCAACGTGGTTTCCGGTAGCGCTTCCGGAATATGTCCAGTGTTTACTTTACCGACTTACGATAACTACGATACGAAAATATGCATTTTTGTTGCTTTATAAAATTGTTTCTTCGTTGCAACGATTGGCATATAAAACAGTCGAAATAATATGATGAACAAAAGCGGGTATGGAAAGAAACAATGTGCTACACGATTATTGCGTCACCTTGAAATTGTGGTTAAAGCATGTTCAAACGAAAAAACTGAGTGATTTACCAAGTGTCATCATCGTTGGCAATTGTCTACTGATGCTCACTTATATTCGTAACACTGGACAACTTGCGACTGTCAATGATAATTAACTTAGTCAGGTACGCGGCACGAACAATATGTAATTGACACACAATAAGGAATAGAAAAGAAGAAAAACCGTGAACTCCGGAGATGCCGGTAGTGGCGCCACGTGAAGCAACACGCAGACCTCCTGCACATGTTAGCCAACGGCTGAAAATTTAATAATGAGTGGGGCAGCACTGACTGTTGATAGCACGATGTGAATTTTTTACCTCCGATTTTACCTCGTGCAAGCACTTCACCTGCATGAACACAGCTGATAAATTTCATCTTTTGGAAATTATTATAAATCCAACAGTTCGATGATCATTCGACAGTCTATAACAATGTAATTAAAACATCGAATAATTACGAGCATTGATCGTTTAAACTCTTTTACAACTAGAACCGAGACTAAAAAATGAAAATTTCTGTACAAAAATAAATTAACAATGTATCAACGAATACGGAATTCTTTGCATATCCAAAACAAATGATTGCGATACTCCAAATCAATTGTGAACAAACTCGAAGTAATTTTTTGCACAGAATATGAGATAGTCGAGATGTCGAAGTTGTTTGATGAATTTTCAAAACTGGCATACGCGTTATGTACGAAAACTATATACCTAGCTCTCTATACTATTCGCTACATCCACGGTCGTGTACTGTCATGAAAGTGACGAAAGTGCATAAGCCTGTAAGATAAGACTGCAGTTGCGCATTTCGTTAATAAGGTTAAGGGTGTGTCAATGTTTCGCCGGTGAGGACGAATAATTGTCATTGATTTCACTCTGACAGCTATAAAAGCCAATCTTTCATTCGACATAAAGTAATGACTCGGCGGCTACCGAGTTTACGTTCATCGTCGATATATTTAAAATACATAGGTATTTCGAATATATTACCAACCTGCTATCCCTCTGCGTTTCACGATGATCCAGAAATATTTCCATGTAAAATGAGACGTCAAAAACCTAGCAAATCACTAACGAACCACTTGGCGGCTAAAATTTTGGATAAACGAGTAGTACGAATCACAAGCTGCAGTTTTGTAACAGGGAAAGTATTGAAACGTCTGCCCAGAAATATTTACATGTAAAATGAGACAACAAAAATTTAGCAAATCACTAACAGAACCACCTGGATGCTGAAATTTTGTATAATCGAGGAGTATGAACCACGAGTTGTGTTTTTGTAATCGGGAAAGTATTGAAAAGTCCGCCCAGAAATATATTCATGTAAAATAGGACAACAAAAACTTAGCAAATCAGTAACAAAACCACTTAACTGCTAAAATTTTGGATAAACGAGTAGTACGAATCACAAGCTGCAGTTTTGTAATAGGGAAAGTATTGAAACATCCGCCCAGAAATATTTACATGTAAAATGAGACAACAAAAAGCTAGCAAATCACTAACAGAACCACCTGGACGCTGAAATTTTGGATAAACGAGTAGTACGAATCACAAGCTGCAGTTTTGTAACAGGGAAAGTATTGAAACGTTCGCCCAGAAATATTTACATGTAAAATGAGACAACAAAAACCTAGCAAATCACTAACAGAAACACCTGGATGCTGAAATTTTGGATAAACGAGTAGTACGAACCACGAGTTGTGTATTTGTAATCGGGAAAGTATTGAAACGTCCGTCCAGAAATATTTACATGTAAAATGAGACAACAAAAAGCTAGCAAATCACTAATAGAACCACCTAGATGCTGAAATTTTGGACAAACGAGGAGTATGAACCACGAGTTGTAGTTTTATAATAGGGGAAGTATTGAAACGACCGCCCAGAAATATTTGGATGTAGAATGAGACAACAAAAACTTAACAAATCACTAACAGAACCACCTGCATCCTGCATGCTAAGATTTTCGATAAAACCACGAGATATGGTTTTGTAATAGGGAAAGTATTGAAACGTCTGCCCAGAAATATTTACATGTAAAATGAGACAACAAAAAACTAGCAAATCACTAACAGAACCACCTGGATGCTGAAATTTTGTATAAACGAGGAGTATGAATCATGAGTTGTAGTTTTGTAATAGGGAAAGTATTGAAACATCCGCCCAGAAACATTTGGATGTAGAATGAGACAACAAAAAGCTAGCAAATCACTAACAGAAACACCTGGATGCTGAAATTTTGTATAAACGAGGAGTATGAATCACGAGTTGTAGTTTTGTAATAGGGAAAGTATTGAAACGTCCGCCCAGAAATATTTACACGTAAAACGAAACAACAAAAACCTACCAAAACACTAATAGAACCACCTGGCTGTTACAATTTTCGCAAAACAAGTAGTACGAACCACGAGCTGTGGTTTTGAAATAGGTAAAGTATAGAACCGCCCGGATGAGATCTCGAACCTCCAACCCTCCCCCTTTATCCTCTCTCCCTCTATCTCTCTCCTCCTCTGGAAGAAGAATCGCGAAAGATCTTTCATCTCCCCGACATTTACCCCACGTACGTTCCATCGTCCCCTTTTTTTCCCTGCTCATCTATTTATTCAACCACCCTCCCTGCGAGCCAACTCCATAATCCTGCGCAGCTTCGTCAACGCGCAGACTCTGCGTTTCAGCCTCGCAGCATCGCATCTCAGCGGCGGAAGCGTTGAGAGTGGGGCGCGGGAGTGACGGTGGGGGGAGCTGGCGGCAGCGTCGGAGAGAGGGGAGGGGGGCGAACATCCATCTCTGCCTCAATGCTCGTATCAGTACCAAAAAGTCCGTACGACGAGGAAAGAGTGGATCGGTCTCCGGAGCGAGAGCCGCAAGCTCATCTCTCAATTCTTCAGTTGGTCGAATGAGATAGCGGAATCGCTCCGTCGACCTTGAAGAAGACGAGGAATATTAGGAGGAATAAGAGAGCCAACCCTTAATCGCTGAATCTTTTCGTCCCACGACGATAATCGACACTAGACAGGATGGCTGATAACGACAATATGTACGACGACGAGGTACAATAGAAAAGAAAAAAATTCATCTCCATACGACAGTTTTTACACGCGTTTGTATTCGTCACGTAAAATCTTTTACACTGGCTAATATTAAATCTCATATTAATTAATCACACGCGATAAATCAACAACAAAAAAAATCAAATTCTCCTCGTTAAATCTTTCGTTCGATCAATTATCGTTTCGTCGTCGATCAATTACCTCGATGCTCATTGTCATTCATCCCTGTGTTATCAATCATTCTGAGTATGCATATACCTATATGTATAATCAAACGTTTGGACCACATGAATAATAGAGCGATGTACATGTAATTAATAATCATTTTTTCATAACGAACGATCTTTAATTTGTTCCCGATTTTTTTGTAATAAACATCGTAACCATTTTCATTCAATAAATTATAATTTTTCAAAGTTTGATTATTTTTGCATTATTATTTCTACCTATCACTGTGTTTTTAATAATTTTTTAAGCATCGAATGTATCACATTTTTATATTTGTAATTAATAATAATTTTTTCATAACGAATAAACTTTAATTTGTTCTCGATTTTTTGTAATAAACATCGTAATCATTTTCATTCAATAAATTATAATTTTTCAAAGTTCCATTATTTTTGCATTATTATTTCTACCTATCACTGTGTTTTTAATAATTTTTTAAGCATCGAATGTATCACAATTTTATATTTGTAATTAATAATAATTTTTTCATAATGAACAATCTTTAATTTGTTCTTGATTTTTTATAATAACCATCGCAATCATTTTCATTCAATAAATTATGATTTTTCAAAGTTCCATTATTTTTGCATTATTATTTCTACCTATCACCATGTTTTTAATAATTATTTTTAAAGCATCGAATGTATCACATTTTTATATATAGATACACCCATGCATATATACATATACCCACAAATATATATATATATATATATATATATATATATACCCACAAATACCCACAAATATATATATATATATATATATATATATATATTTGTGGGTACGATAATATATTATATTTGCGGGTACGATAATATATATATATATATTTGTGGGTACACAGACATACACATATACGTATATCTTTGTATGTACATATATATATACATACAAAGATATACGTATATGTGTATGTCTGTATTAAGAGAGGCAGTGGCACAAGGGGTAGCCTTCCCGACTCCCAAGCAATGGGCCAGGGTTCGATTCCCGCCGGCAGCAATGGAATTTTTTTTATGTACTTTTTCTGTGCTTTCGGTGGTTCGCAACCCACCTAAGAAAAACTGTAGCTCCACTGTAGTGGTTTGATGGTGGAATTAATGCTGGAGATGTAGATGAGGAGAAGAGATGTAAAAAGGCGAAGTTACGCTATACATTCAAATCTGTACCTACAACCACCCCGGTCTGAGAGCTATGCATCAAGTTACTATCTAAATCTATATGTGCCTGTGTGTGCATGTGTGTATGCGTATGTAAATATACACATATAGGGGCACGTGTTATTATATCCTACAACCAATCCGTCTATTTCTTCCATCACACGTGTTGTCAGTTATTCGTTCATCGTGAAAAAGACGGATCGGTTCTTAATACACGGTGACCATACGAACGACTGAAAATATATCAGAGGTTGCGTGTGTCATATCCCGCCAAAGATGCGAAGATCCAGCTTCGATTTAGCTGATGACTCGGTACACACACACACACACACATACGCACACACACATACACACACACACACACACACCCACACACACACACACACATGCTCATAGACTGTGTACACATGCGACCGGCACGTTCATTCCCTGGGGACGACTTTCGTATATTAATCAATGAACGGTCTCTCGTGTCACCGATAGTAGCTTGTAAAATATCATACCTATTTTCCGAACGTTCTTTCTATATCAATCGAGCGTGATAGCACAAAGAGCTACCAATATATATATATATATATATATATATATATATATATAACTTTAGTCGAGACCGTGGGCGATTATAAAAATGAATTTCATCCATCTCGAGCGACCCGACCTTTCAACTCAAGCGCATAAATACCCTCGCGAGCCCTCAAAGGTCCGCTCGTCGTCCGTACGAAAATCGTGTTTAACATCATGGACGCCTCGGCTGAAATTCAAACGAGCGATATTTTACCGCGAATATATCGAAACAGTTATATACGGGCGACTCGATCCTTCGACGGAGTTATCGCAGACTATTTTATCACCTCGAAATCCCACGTGATATAACGATACCGTGTCTACGTACTTAATCGTGAAAAAAAAAAACGTCGCTATTTTTATTTTCATATTTACGGTTGAGAATTATGAGTCGATAATAACGATGGTTGGATGGTTATAAAAATGGATACTGTTTTTTTTTTTTTAATAACTAATCGTTTCAAGGTAGCATAAGGATGTATGTAGAAATATTTACGAGGAGGATAGTTCGTACGACATGTTTTATTTTTCGTAAAACTAATCGAGGGAAGAAATAAAATCGCGAATTATATGTTTCTCTCTGGGAATAACCGTTGCATATTTCCTATCTAAAGTGTCTTAACGATTATATCCAATCGATTAAAGTTTGAAGCTCCGTCGATTATTATTCTACTTTTTAGACATTCGTGAATTCTTAACGAACATCCTTATATACGTTGTGTCAATCACATTTGCGCACGCGATTCGCACGAGGATGACGATGAATCGTCTTAGGCCAAGGCTAATCTAGCTAATCGGTGAATAACGATCGATTTTATACGACGGGAGAGTCGAACATCGATCAACTTTATTTCACATGCAAAGGAAGAAAGAAAACGCGGTTTTTCTCGTGTGAACGAGTCGCGCGTGCGGTGCAATTTTACGCGGTAATATACGTTCAACCCACCTGTCCGGCTGTCTATCTATCTATCTATCTATCT
>JAPYZT010000609.1:0-32882 GCA_030522965.1 Tryphoninae sp. A BG-2022a
TACGTGTGAATTACTCTGCGTTGCGATTAACCGGCTCCTTGTTATGTTTGTACTGTGACGATGCAATAAAGTGACGAACAACGAATGTTGTAAACGCAGTGCTCGGTGTGGACGACTTGTTATTTTTCCTCGCTTTCCTTTATCCGCAAACCAGGTCCTTGCCGAAACAGATATTAAATTACCAATTAAATGGTTTGACATGATTTTTAAATTAATGTTTGTCAATTTTGTCAACCGAATGGTTTTATTTATTAAGTACGTTTGTCAATGACAATATATCAACTGTTTCATTTACATTTACATTTAGTAATAGCAATTATCATTATCAGATAATGTTTCTTTGATAAAACAACACAATTGCGAAATCTTCGAAGTATTTTCAACTAAGTAAATATGAACATCATACAAATGCGAGGTAGAAAAAACGGCGTCGTTGCATCAATAAGTTGCCGTTGCCGGTGGTCGCAGAGAGGGCCTCTTCCAAAGGCAGGAAGAGTGTACAAACGTGACTTGGCGTTTCGAATATAACCTGACGCATACTTTGAGATAATAAATGAAACACAGGCACATATCAATACGGAGATAATAGCAGAAAAAGTATACTCTCCACAGTTACGTGGCAACTAAAGTTCACCAATGTTACTTCCTCATCATCGAGAAAGCGTTATTCCCATGAAAACAAATTTTGTCATATAGGCACGTGTGTTTATGATATACAGAATAGTCATAAAGGTATGAAGAAATTTTTCCAAACCGTGTATTTACGTGGAGTTTATTTCAGTATGTACCTACACATTTAAATTAGGTATATTACGACGTCGAAAAAAAACAGGTTATAAATGTAAAAAATCCGAAGCGGCTAAATTTTGGATATGTTGTGGGGGGTGTTTAGAAAAGCTTAAGTTCAAATCGTGGACCAAGATTTCCTATGTGCATTTTCCGCCATCTTGAAAAAGGGGTTAAATTCAGTTTTTTTTACAATAATTCAGTTGTACGTTGAGATGCGAACATTTTGATATAATACTTTTTCGTTGCTTTTTTTACGCTCTACAATTTTGGTCGTATAGATTTTTCAGCTATCGTCTATATTTATTGAGATATTGATCAATAAAGTCGAAAATTTTTGTACCAATTTTTTTTGTTGCTATTTCCACTTCTCCTATCACAGATATCGAAGCAATATCTACAACCAAACTTGTAGAGCGTATTCAGACCTACCAATTTCATTTTGTAATTTTTAATTTTCGACAAAATCCGAGCTCAGATTCGATGTAGCCGCTCGCACGGTTGTATCCACACGTTGAAAGACATTCAGGGAAACATTGCGATATAAAATAAATAAATAAACCAATCAAATTATGAATGACGCCGATAAAATGTATTCAACAAATAATTATTTTGTGAGGAAAATGACAATGAAAGGCGTTTTTTTAGTTAATTTTTTTTTGTCTTTTCGACGGTTCTGGTCGAAGATCTTCCTCCTCGATATATTCTTCGGGTTATTGCGACTGTTCTACGTACGTAGGAGTTCATGTTTGGGTGGTCGGCAAATAATCATCATAATCATCGTCGTCGTCATCGAGTAAAATATCATAGTTTGGCGAGGTCGTTACATGTTTGCCCACTGCAGTGAAGGCGAGGAGCACGGAGCAACTGATTCCTGCTTTCCTGCATCCATAAGCAGCCGTACACTTCCCTTTACATTTGCAAGAAATAAGTTTGGGAAGTTGCTTCTCCTGAACTGCTGAGCTGTGGTATTAATGGGTTCCAGCCCGTAATTTGTTCGTCGCCAATCCCATTCTTGAGCATTTTTAAACAATCTCAGCCACGTTTGCTTCTGGAGGTATGTTCGAAAAATGTGCTGGCGGACTCCACTTTTCGTTGGTGGCAAGATTGAGAGGTTGCTCGACCTATTCGTTGTCATCGATTTTGCGAAACGGTTAAATCGCAAAGTATTGATGGATTTGTTTTGGTTACCACCATATAGAGCGATGAGAAATTACTCCCCGGCGCAAGTGAGTACCTCCGGATCAACCTTTTCTTGATAAAATAATTCCACAGACGACCGCAACTGGGGATGCTTCTCAACAGTGCTGATATGATTTTGGATTTTCGCTTGTTGTAAAAGAACGATGTAGTATCACAACCGCTAAAAGTATGGATGAACAGTATGTTCCGAAGGACTGATACATCCATGCTTTGTCATTTGCCTTCACTGCAGTGGGCAAACATGTAACAACGTCGCCAAAGTTGATATTTTTCTCGATGACGACGACGATGATTATGATGATTATTTGATGATCACCCGAACATCAACTCCTACGTACAAGAACCCGAGAATATATCGAGGAGGAAGATCTTCGGCCAGAACCGTCGAAAAGACAAACAAAATTCATTGAAAAAAAACGCCTTTCATTGTCATTTTCCTCACAAAATAATTATTTGTTGAATAAATTTTATTGGCGCAATTCCCAATTTGATTGGTTTATTTATTTATTTATTTTATATCGCAAGGTTTCCCTGAATCTCTTTCAACGCATGGATACAACCGTGCGAGCTGCTACACCGAATCGGACAACGGATTTTCTGACTTTAAAGCGCGCTAGCGGGCGTAATTTTTGTCGAAAATTAAAAATTACAAAATGAAATTGGTAGGTCTGAATACGCTCTACAAGTTTGGTTGTAGATATTGCTTCGATAAAAATTGGTACAAAAATTTTCGACTTTTTTTTATCAATATCTCAATAAATATAGATGATAGCTGAAAAATGTATACGATCAAAATTGTAGAGCGTAAAAAAAGTAACAAGAAAGTATTATATCAAAATGTTCGCATCTCAACGTACAACTGAATTATTGTAAAAAAACTGAATTTAACCCCTTTTTCAAGATGGCGGAAAATGCACATAGGAAATCTTGGTCGACAATTTGAACTTAAGCTTTCCTAAGCACCCCCCACAGCATATCCAAAATTTAGCCGTCTCGGATTTTTGCATTTTCAAATGTATATAATGGCTGGACTATATATGTAGCTGCTGAATTTTAATACCCAAGAAGTTGAGACCGCATGCGAATAAATATGACATCGAGTTCATTTTCAATAATTGTACTCGCGTCTTTCTAACGTTTCTGTATATTATTTTTTAGTGATATTAAATTGTTCGATTATCTTCAACTTGGAACTTATTATTGTATATAGGTTTTAGATTATATTGAACTATTTTCGGGTATTTCAAGTGTCGTAATTTACTTATTTTCAGTTAGGGTTTGAGTTCATTTGCATATACGCTTTCCCGTTCTATAGATAATATTCAAATTTCTATAAGAAGAATATTAAAAAGACTATACATGATATGTGTAAAGGAGGCTTATCGGAAGTCACCGGAAAAGTATAAAAAAAGTTAAAAATAAAATAGACGTTTGAATTTTTGGAAATTTGTTTGGATTCTTTCTTTTTCCGTCGCAGAATTCAACGAATCAAACGTCGAGATACATTGTATCGGTTTACAACTGCAAATATGCGTAGGTACAGTGTACAATTTACGTGATATTAACTGCCCAAATATTCGGAAAAAAAGATAATCATTATTTCTTAAGGTTTTTCGATACAAAAAATAAGCACCTGCCAAAATCATGGAAAACCTTGCAGTGCCAAGCCTGGATTTTGGCTGATGCCCATATCTCTTTATAAAATAAAAGGGTGAGGCTTTTATGTAGCGATGTGTTGGTGCAATCGAGAAGAGGGAGCGGGCCAGACGGGCAGGCATGCAGAAAGGCGAACTCAGAAAGAAGGTAGAGGCGGCAGTCACGAACAATCGATAACGCCAGAGTCCGCAGGGTCGAGGGCTTTGGCCGTGGCCGATCCCACCTATATACATATATATATATATATATATATATATATATATATATATATATATATATAATATATACATGTGTGTGTGTGTGTGTGTGTGTATATATAAATTTGTGTGCGTGCCTATGTGTTCGCGCCTGTGCTATATGCACATAAATTGTATGTGCACTTTACATCGGGTAACCGTGTGTAGGTAGTACGGGGTGGCTCATGATGAACTTATAATGTTATGTACGCGGAAAAAGCTTCGATTTCTTCTGTTGTGTAAATAACATTCGCGCACCGTAGGTACAGAGGACAGCTGTGTAGATCAAACGTAGGTCCCATAACGTTATTGGAATCGAAGACGTTTACCGTTCGAGGGACTACACGAGGCCCTCCATATCAAGACCATTCTTCCGAGAGACTATGGAGAAAGAAACATAAGGATGGTGCTTCTCATTGCGACGAACATTTATCTTATAATTAGGTACACATTGTTTTATCTTATTGTGACAATACCAAAAATACGTTATCGAATACACATGAGTATTATTCTAACGTTTCCAGAAGCGATTGGTTTGATTTCACTTGGATCTTAGGGGGCTAAACAACCATTGTAGAGGCCGAAAAATATAGCAAGCTTTCGGATTTTGAGCAGTGTTTATAAATTTTATCACAGCTGTACTACGTACTAATTACAATGGCGACATTTTTCCGGCTATGTATTTTCTTTTTTATTGCTGCTTGCCTGGCCGAGCGCATAACTGCTGCAATTTCAAAGCTACAATAATAAACGAAAACGCATTCGATATAGTATGATAACAACTTCGACACTACGTAGGATGTTTTTTAAATTGGTTTTTGCAAAAGTGGCGTGTTGGTGAACAAAAATTTCGACAAGAAGCAAAAAAAGTGCTCGAAAATTTGTAATAACATTAGAACTATGCAACATGAAGACAAAATAAATGCCACGTAGTGTCTAAACTGTTATCATATACTTACCTACTATATCGAATTCTTTTTGCTTCATTATTGTAGCTTTGAGCAGAATTGTAGCAGTTAGTTACGGGATCGGCCAGGCAGCAATGAAAAACAAAAGCCGCAGCTGAGAAGAATGCTGGGAAGCCACCATTTTGTTTAGTTATAGCCCTGATAAAATTTATAAACGGTGCTCGATACTTCTATAATGAGGAGCTTTTTACCGAATTTCGATATGTTGTTTAGTTTCTTTGAAAACAAAAATACCAAAGTTTGCTATATTTTTCCGCCTCCAGAGTGGTTAACCTTCTTAACTCGGTTACATCAGTAAAACAGAAGATTGCTACGTTCGCGAAAGCATACACACCGAAAGTATTTAGCAGATAATACCCCATCGCAAAACCATACAAATATTAGGTATATAATTGTGAAGTGTTGTTCGTAAATTAATGGAAAACGTTCGCAATACCGCTGCTAAGAGGGAACGAAAACGACTCCATTATTTAAATCAAGCGACAAAGATCAAGTGGCCAAGATATAAATAAGCAAGATCGAAGTAAGTATCGAATAAAATGTATGAACTGAGATGTATCATCGTGAACAGAGAGCCTAAAAGAAAAATGTCGAAAACGTGGTAGGTACAACCGACCTCGTTACACCATTTATCGATCATACGGAATGTCCGGTTCAGCTTTTTGACATGGTTGGAAGGACGGACCGCGAGTAGGTACAAGTATGATGCAATGCTTTTGCGCGAACGCAGCAATTACGAGTGTGTATATGAAATTGAACATAAACAACACATCGCAGTCCGCATCACCCATGAGACTTTCATTTATTCCATAAGGATGGGCAATCTATTAGGAACTGTATCGGAATTACCGATAAACTGTTTAACATTTTTTGGGCAATCTGAGATAAACCGTAGGTAAATATGTTGGTCGATAAAAAGCATCGATAGAAAGTATAGTGCTCGTGCCGAAAATCGGAACTAACACGAAGTAGATGCATTATGCCTCAAATTACAAAAACTATATTCACATTGGGAACATATTACAGTTTTTGGGGAACTATAGATCTCGTTGTTGAGAACGACAATCCAAGTATGGTTACTACTCCCAAGTCTGGATCTAGAAGATTTTTCAAGACGTTATTGCCGGCAGAACTGAATATACCCTGGTATTGACCCAGAGTATCTCCCAGCATCATTTGTAATTTTGATGCGCGTAAATGCGATGTAACATTTTAACCACTGTCAAATTTGTTGGATTATCTTGAGTTATTTTATAAAACCGCGTTTCATAAACGATCTAACAAATGGACTGAACTTGAGAGCCTGCTATGCGATCAGATTCAAGTTGCTCCAAATGTGACGTATACACAGGAAAAAACAGATTATTTTCATTGCTCAACTCTTATAATAATAGTTTGATAATAGGTGCAACGAGGATACACAAAACCATTGTCGTCGAGATTGTGGTACAATCATTCGGTAATTCCACTGTAACGTTGAATAACCAGACAGAATTCGTGGAGAGGGAGGCTTATTGATTCATATGGATGAAAACTTTATTCCTTTAAGATTATACATACATATATTCAGACGTTGGAGAAGTTAATTGTAATTAAGCTTGGTTTTTTTTTTGTAGAAAATTGGTCAACCGTTTCGGTACCTATTACAATTGCACAGAAGGAAATGTCCCTTTGTCCACGTCAAATCACAAAGATGGAGTCAATTTTTGAGTACCTGCTGACGTGCATGACATGAAATTGTTTCTAGATATAGCAAATTATATATTTTAAAAACCTCTTTAAGAGTTTACTATTTTGGCTAGATCAATGACGCAGTTAACAAAGATAGAAAAAATGATTATTGATGTAAGAATAGGATTATTTGAAGAAATCAGATTATTGGATTGCACCCATAGAACGTAAGATAGACATTCGGTTTCGTACTGTTTACTTACTGTTGCCGGAGACTGCACGTCCGCAGTCTCCGGCAATCCATTCGCGGACATCGGATATGAAAGAGTTCTCGGCCCAAAGATAACATTCAGCCGAGTATAGCGATACCTACAGCAGGTGATCCAGGCGTTCAGTACAACAGAACAGTTATATAAGTACATACGGACCGCAAGTTCCAAACAAGAAATGAGATGATACAAATGCCTAAGAGAGATGGTATGCGGACTAAATAACACTATTAATAAATCTCGGTTTTAATTGCTTTTTGGTTACAGAATCAGAAACATAGTAAACGGCAAGATTTTGAATTCCCTAGGTAATTTGTAATTGAGCTACGACCGAACAAAATCGCGGGAGCAAGTTTTCGAAACTCTGGTCTGGAAGTAGTCACGCAGGTAATAAATTGCAACGGAGGTTCTAGTAAAAATACAGCTGTCATGGTACGTTCGCGGGGCTTATGAAATTATGAAGTTACCGCATTGAATTTGTAATTATATAAATAAAAGAAGCGAAATGGACACTAAACCCTTACAGCGGCATATTCACCAACAAACAACTTATGCCAATGCGTATTAATATAATGCGGCACGAGAGTGTAAAGGGATTTAATATCGTTCGTGCCATGTAGTTCGGCGCGGAGCGGATTCTAGATAGCCCAAGTTCAGCCCTGATGTGCGATAAAAAACAACCATGCGAAAACGACTATGTTGTGTTCGGTCAAATGTTTAATGAGGGTCGTTGCATCGATCGGGAAACGACGCAAACTAAATCCAAACCGGAACAGTATGAACAGCATCGCATATCGTCTTTATTGTATCGTCAACTTTTATTAATATAGGTGGCTGTGTGGATACACAGAAAATGAAAGGTAAGCCATGGAAGTTAAGCTATTTAATTATTGATATGTTTGAAATAAAAATAACCAACTATGTGAACCTGACACAAGCGACTTTCAAAAAAATCATTTTTTCGTCATGCATTTGATTGTATCCGGTCTTTATCGAATTGTACCATACTAAATTTCTTGGGAGGATATTGGGGGCTGAAAAAATGGTCAACAACTCATTTTAAGAGGAGATGATATTAGTGAAGCGATGCACAAGGGACAGAATAAACTTTTTTCATGAATTCTGTTAATTCACTTAATGTTTTTTTGGACTCAATTAAATAGATATTATTATAATTATATACATTACAAGAGATTCAAGTAATTTTTATTGAAAAAGAAACAAAAACAATAGCTGAAGTACAATAAATGCAGCAAATTGAAAATTCCCTCTTCCTCGTGAAATGCTCTGGTATGATGCGTCTGAAACAAAAAAATGACTTTTTTTTTTCTTCCAAATATGGGCACGTATCGAAATAAAAAATATTATTTTTACCTAAAATATTTTCATTCAATTACAAAAAAACTTGTTGCATGAAGGTTACATATCCGAATGTTATTGCTCGAATTATCGCCCGCACTGGTTCGAAAAAAAGAACTTTTGAGACAAATGCTAGTCAAATTTGGAGCAAAAACTTTGTATATGTTGGAGATCGCATTTACCAACCTCCGCTGGCGATACGAGAGCGCCGACGACGTCCGCGTGGCGTCTCCCCACGTACCGCCGGCTACTTTTCTATTCACGGTCTACCCCCGTCTTTCATCTTTCATTACCTATGTTCATTTTCACACAACGCATGGCGTCACTCGTACCGTTGTGCGTCGCTTTAGCAGGAGCGTCTTTTCTTTATCATTTATATGTGAAAATAATAATAAAATCCTTTTTGTGTTTCGGAACTGTGACTGTTCGTGCACTCTATCGCATGCCCTTACTTCCCTGACCTCTCACAGTATAAATAAACTTAAACTTTTTCTACTTATTAAATTTCTTCGATTCCATCGAGGTACTTACTTAGATAATAAGATTCGTTTTCTTCGATATCGTCATCTGTCGACGGTTACGAATTTTTACGGGCGATACTGCTCGTCGATAATGAAATTCTCTCCGGCGGCAGTCCGTGCCGAGTATACGTGCTTCGTCCCATTTCGTACAATATTGTTGCACCAGTGACCCAATTTCGATGCCAAGAGACGTTCAGTTAATGAGCAGGAGTCAATTCTCACAGTTTGTACATTTCAACACTAACTTGAAACCAAGTCCACATCGCGAATACTGCGTTCAAAAAAAGTAAGTAACGTTACCATCATATTTTGTTGCATAAAACATAATTGCTTAGAAGTGTGAATATCTAAACAGTTCGAAATTCTCTAACTTTTAACATTTGTATCGGAAAAAAAGCAATTGGTAATTTTCTTACGAACGCACTGGATCACCACGAAGTTTCCACGGACGCCGGTGTTCTCTACCATCCCTTGTCGGCCTTCTTCCTGACCATCGAGAACCTTTTCGATCCATAATATTGGATATTGATCGTATTATTCCAGCAGAACATAGCTGTGAATTTTCGGAGCAAACTTGCACTTACATTGGCACATTACTTGGCAGCCAACTAAACTGTTGTGCTTTCTTTCGACCTTATGCAATACTAACTGTTAGAAGGGTTATAGGAACCCATTAATATGTATTATAGAAATGTAAGGACAACAAAACACAATCAAAATAATCGGAGATATAATAAGCCCGAATGAATAGCAGGCGGGGATTGGTCGATTAGAGGAGACTGGGTACGGTTGTAACAATTGTGCGTTGATCGTCTATAACCGAGCAATTATGAAAACTGAATATCTGCCTTCAAATAGGAACCACGATTAGGTGCCTAGCTCTTTAAGAATATGAAATAAAAATTGTTTTATAAAACCTGTGTGCCGCTGTTACAACCGTACCCATACGAGGGGCGGTTGTAACAGCGCTGTGGGTCAGTTGTAATAGATCGAAATACGAGTAATACACAATGCATCCCTTCTTAACACTTCTTACACTTAAATGAAAAACCCATATTAAAGTTTGTTTTTCAATTACTTCACTCTCGTACAGCACCTTTTATTATTATCTAATTTTTGGTTTTCGAGGCACGTATAATCATAGATCTCTGTGTGCGTCAGTTCTGCGGAAGGTTTAGTCTAACACCCGTATTCATAGTCGCTCCTTGAAGAATAAGGCTTCCTTATTCCTCACTTAGCATTTCATAAACGTTCCTTGCCCAAACGAGGTACCTTATAGCCTTCCTTATCTTAATACGCGTATTCATAGTCCATCCCTTGTTCCTCATTTCGCGTTTCATAGACCTTCCTCGACATAACAAAGAGCCTTATTGGCCTCCTTCTTTCAAGGGAGGTCTCGAGCTTCCTTCAGGACGCCTTCGATACTGCGATTATCTGTTTCGTTTCATACAGTCAACGCTTGCGCTTGCGCTTAGTGTCTATGCAGTTGTGGCATATATGATGCAGAGATGACAGCCGGTCTACAAGTTAACCTTAAAAACAATTAAAAGTGGAGCACGTAAACAGTTTCGAAACTGTGTTTCCTTTTCGGAAAAATATGTAATATTTCCGCGATTCATTTTTTTATTTGACTCCAATCCCACTCCAAACATAAAATAAAACTTCTGAAGCGCCACGTGAAATGAGTAGCAAACATCATAAAATGGTTTCACCACCAGGAGATGATCACTAATGTCCCTATAATACCGCTCCCTTCTCGGAGGTATGCTTGAGGCTTCTCTATGAAACAAGGATGCCTCAAAGATTTAAGGAATCCTCGACAGAGGCGTCCTTAATTCTCAAGGTAAGGTTCGACTATGAATATGGGCATAATTGTATTAATAGCAACCGCTCTTTTTCCGTAAAATGCGTATTGTTTTCCCGATTCATTTTTGGTTTCGCGTCAAACATAAAAGAAAACTTCATAAGCACTACGTGAAATGAGTAGCAAACATTATAAAATGCTTTCGCCACCAGCACGTCACTAAAATCCCTATAAAACTGCTTCCTTCTCGGAGGAAGGTTTGAGGCTTCTCTATGAAACAAGGCGGACTCGAAGATTTAAGACGGCTTGGAAGACGCGTGTCTTTTGTCTTTCGTGAAAATTTGTAGTGTTTTAACCATACCCACCTCACTTTTTGCAGTAAAACGACACACAGTCATGAGAATGATGAAAAATGAAATATTTGAAAGATAGGTTATTATACTTTTGGTCGAAGAAACACCATAGACCTATTGGAAGCGTATTCCGGGCTCGGAGCATTATACAACACTGGGAATCACGTCGGGAAGGAACTGGAAGCGTCGTATTTTTAATCTACCATGCATACTTTCGAAGAATTTGAGTTGTTACAAACGTACCCTGGTACAACCGTACCTAGCCACCCCTACTTCTATGGCGCCCCTTACCAAAATTCGTCCATCTCTCTCATTTTTGTAAATTATAAAATAGTAGTCTGTATACACATTTTGGAAAGTACATACCATGAGTAATTTCAAAAAAAGAATGCTTTTATTAAGCCGTCACCTTAGCGACCCATTTGGGTCGCTAACCATTTTTTTCAAAACTTGTAAATCAACAAAATGCAACCGTCAGTTTATTTTACGTCTCTTCGTAAAAAACCTTGGCTCCCAGCAGCGCTATCAACAAATTGATATACGCAAGGACCGGCACATTTTATCGTCTACATGTGTTAATAAATGCACTGATTATAATAATTAATATCTCGGAAACTGTGCGGTAAATCTCGTGGAAACTCCGCTTATGCATGGACGAAGGGCGTTTAGCAACGCTATACAAAAAATAATTAGACTTTTATCTTGGAGCCGCTCCAATCACTGAACCTCCTTAAGATCAAATTAATTTCTTGCAACTCGGGTGCTAGGTTCACCTAGTATGTAAACTTGCATTGCCGACTGTAAACAACGTAGGTACATATGATACGGTAGTAGGAAGATTTCCGTTAAGTCGAGGTACCTACTAGATGAGAACCCCATCGCGGGATCATTATTTCGAGAGTATTCGTACAAACTACATGTGCTTATAAGGGGGTGCATTTGGTGGAGACATATGGACACATGGAGCATTTGTAGATGGCATGGAACCATTCTTCCAAACGTATATTGTCTCGTTCAATAGTTATATTTAATCTAAGAACGCGCATGAGTGGGAGGGAAGGAAACTCACCTTCCGACGCATACGTTACAAAAACAAGTTGATGGAATGAAAAGCAAATAGCGAAGGTCAATATATGTGTCAATTACAATAACGAGCTTACTATTTTCAATTATTTCTATTAATCGGGCTTCGAAAAAACTAGTCGACCGGTTTTTAAAGTGATCTTGCTGGTTCCCTCTAACTTATCCTTAAAACCATTCCATTGCCAAAGGATATGGTCAAGGTCTCGAACTACACCACCGGATACACGTTTACGGAATTCACAAAATATCCAACATGGCCATACCAACATAAGTAGCGCCATTCGAAGAAAACTTCTTATGTAGCGACGGCCATAATATAGCTTCATTTACTCACCGATCAGTTTTTACATGATATTGAAACTCATACGTTTCATTGGAGTCTAATTGTAGCCTGTAGAAGAGTAACAGGTCTAATTCTAAGCTCGCCGCTTTATACGAATCGCTCTATCGCCATATAAACAGACCTTAAATAAATGAAAATAGTTATGTCGCTGAAAAACAGAACTCACTACGACAGTTGATATCAAATAAAAAATTAAATATCTAGCTCGGTAATTTTTTTAAATTTTATTCTTTTAATCGCAACATTAAATTTTTTTCCCAATTCCGTAAGACCGCACGTTGATCGAGTAAGAACAAAAGCATCCACATACTAACCGATTGCTTCACGTTACACCAAAGTATACAAAAATAACTATATTCGTTCATTTTTCCGGCCATGACAGCAATTTCTGCTCATTGATCGTTGCCCGTTTGGCTATGAAGGTGATCCTTTTTTTCGAACATCATTCATTTAAACAGATATAAAAGAAAATTTATAGGTTTTGAAAATTATAGACTAAGTAATTCAGTAAAGCCAGCTAGACACGAAGCATCATTTATTGTCCTAATTTCTGATTCACAATGTTTTTGATCGATCGAAATTTATTAGCTAAACGATTTATACTGACATTCATAAATTTTTCAGATAACATGAAATTTTGACCACTTTATAATTTTGGCAATCGACAATTAACGGAGTAGGTATACCACTCTAGGGGACCGGAAAATAAAGCAAACTTTGGGATTTTTTTTCAAAGAAACTAAACAACATATCGAAATTCGGTACAACGGTTCTTATTATACAAGTTATTGAGCACCGTTGATAAATTATATCAGAGCTGTACTAAACAAAATGGCTGCATTTTCCCTACATCTTTTGTTTTTCGTTGCTGCCTAGCCGAACCAGCATTTTTTAATATGGCATAGTTCAAATGATATTAACGATTGTCGCACTTTTTTTTTTTTGCGTTTTTACGAAATTTTGGTTCAATGACACGTTATTTTTGCAAAAATCAATTTAAAAAAGAAACCCACGTAGTGTCGAAACTGTTATGATACTATATAGAATTCTTTTTGGTTCATTATTGTAGCTTCAAAATTGCAGCAGTTATGAGTTCGACCAGGCGGCAATGAAAAGAAAAGAGGAAGCTGGAACGATGCTGAATCGCCGTTATTTTGTTTAGTACAGCTCCGATAAAATTAGAGAATTTCTTCGTAAAAGTACGTTAAGTAATCAAAATAGTTCCCGAAGCACGAAATTATTCGATAAACTAATACGCTTTTATTGTTGCGTTCATAATTATCATTATGAACGTCTAGTAGCCGAAGAATACAAAATTTTGTCCCCTTCGAATAAAGTTTTTAAGTATGCGTTCAAGAATAACCCTTTAAGAATGACATTCTCCCAAAACTAAAAAATTTGTGTGGACTAGTTCCACTGATTATACTTGCATTGCAACCCACTTTTATTTCTACCTATAAGCTTTCGTCCATGACGTAAAGTGAGAACTTTGCACGTTTCAGAGGAGGATGGTTGGGTTTGGGTTGGAGAGGTGAGGGGGTGCAATTTACAAATATGCCCCCGTGTATTAAAACGAACTGCAAATTTTCATCCTAATCGGTTAAAAACTCTCGAGCATACGTATGGACAAATTATATTTTTGCAAAAAACAATATGAAATTTGTTGCTATCTGCATCGTTCTCGTTTCCAGTGTACAGTAGTACGCGAAAACATAAATGTCGTTGCTATTTGTAACTTTGTCATATCTCGTACCTATCGTTCAAAAGATATCGACGAAGAACGAAAAAAAGCCAATTTTGTCGAGGTTTGTTTTTCACCCCATCAAAAATGATTTCGACCTCGCAACGTTTCTCCTTATTAGTTTTATTTTTAACTCTACGTCCTTCACAGACACATTTGATTTTGCTTATAAACAACAAATTTAATCGTTGAAAACAAACGCTTTTTTGTTGTTAAATCACTTCCCGTCGAGTCCTGAATATAGGTAAGTATGCACGTACGCGCCAGTAGGGATTACGTAAATTTCGTTTCCACGTCCTTATCTCCTTTGAGCCACTTGTTATAAAAAGACGCCGGATTTACGTAAATCGGTTCTTACTGCGGTTAACTGTAAGACAAAGCTCGATAAGATTTGAAGATTATAGATTCTTCTAGATACTGTAGTAGTTTCAGAACACTACGTTCAATAATAAACAACGTATATGTGCGAAGAACATGTTTTTTTGTTCACTGGTGATTTGTCGTTAAACTGACAAACCTGCATGATTTTTCGATAGAACACATTTTGTGGACAACATCGCGCCGCATAACTTTTGTACGAAACGTGTTTCGATAAAACCAATACGAATAAAAATATTGTCAAAGCATGGTTTTTTTAACAATCTCTGGCGACCGGAAAATACCACTTTTTGTAACTTTTTGTCATGGTGCGGAAATCTGTAAATATTGTACACATTCGGAGTGAACTAAGTATTTGGTATTGGGGTCGACTGCAGAAAGCTAGAGGGGATAAGCATGACGATCGCGAAGGCGTTCATGATGGCAAAAAAGTTTCGAGGCAAAGTGTAGAAGCGGCGTCTCCTATTATTGTTAATATCTCTCTATACGTAATAAAGTGATATAAATATTCACTATTATTATTTATTTTTACAATGGTTAATAAATATTGCGCACTTAAAAAAGTAAAAATCCACTTTAAATATAGTAAGTGTGAATTTTACAAATTTCCTAAAATTGTTGCTTATGAAATTCATGAAAAGAAAAAGTGGATTGCTGCTGTACAGAGAGTTCAGTAAGATACGCTAACCTAACATTTAGTCACTGTCAATATTGTCAATGTATTATACTTGTGTATTTATATTAAAATTATGAAACTGTAAAAACATTGATATATTGTTTAAGTTTTACATTTGATAAGTAGATCACTTGGGTCTATTTTTTTTACATTTTCACAACTAAAAATGACGCAGTGAAATTTACTTTAATAAGTACAGAAGAAAACTATACTTGCCTTCAGTTTTGTACTTTCTCGGTATTTACAAGTAATTTCGCTTTTTTTAACACATAATACTTTTATTTATATAAACTTGTATTTTAAGTCTCGTAAAAGCTAACGTTTTATAAATGTCTCATCCGTCCTTCGCCTCGAACCGCTTTCGCCACGAGAGGCGCTATATGTTCTTCTGCCATAAGCCAATAATGAAGGGGGAGATGATTGCTCAGATGCAGGGAAATCTCGTAGCTTTTAGAAGAACAATATCGCTGCAAAAGCGACATTCGAGGCTACAGCGAGCCCGATTACACGCGACACGTGCCTAACTTATATGAATCATTCGATAATCGAACAACTTCATGCGATACGGAGACGCACGATCACGTGTTAAAAGTAGACTCTTGCGATTTATTCGATATTCCTTCAGTATTATATCGGGTTCATTGCATTATTTCAAAAACTAATTTTCGGCCGATAGTATAACCTATAATGAAAGTGGGCTGTAGTTCGATCTAATGCCTTTGAATATTAATCGAACCAAGATCATGAAAACTTAATCCTTCTCGTAGAGAACGGATGTCCCGATTAAATATATACGGTGACGCAATTTTCCAACTGCTGTACGTGACGTACGGCAAACATCGTTCGCTTGCTCGATAACACCCCAGCCGCAATGCACAGCACGAGTCTCGTCTATAATAACTTTATATTATCTCATGAACGACCGAAGCAATGCTGAATTTCGCCGCGGCTGTAAAGAATAGGCAATGTAAAAGCGGGATCGATAGAGATGAATTGCTTCAAACAAACAAAATCGGATCGATGCTAGGTCGATTCCTAGGTCAAGCTTTTTGTATAAAATGCATCTCCCAATGATCTCTTTCCTTGCTCATCATCATTCATCATAAAATTAAAAATACAAGTCGGAACGCTTGCCAAGTACATGGTGCAAACAATTCTGATTACAAATACTCTTATTAGTTCTGACGATGATTGCTCGAGCCGATAGTATTTCACCGTTCCATGTAAGAAACCTCATTACATTGACATCCAAGATGGAAGCGACAAAATAAACGATCGAGAGACAAGCGAGCCACAAATTCTTTCACGCTATATCATCGTACTCCCCGGGGAAAAGTGGCCGAACAAGAATATGCTCGGCGACGAGCGATTCGAAAACGCGATCCGTATTTTTTTCGGCACTAAGCAACTAATCGCTTTAAAATTTTCATGCCATCTAGAGACTTATGGCAAAAAGTGGCGGGATGTTTGTTTTCAAACTTGTGGCCATAATTCTTTAGATATCCTCGAAATTTGAACGTTCAATTTCGGAGAAAGTACGGATGGCATTTTCGAATCGCCGCTCGCTTCCAACATTATCTTGGCAAAAATTTTCAGGAAAAAAAAACGGCAGGAAATGCAGACGAGCGTTTCTGAATCGCTCGATGCTTCTAATACTGACTCGTAAAGTAGATGTACACTTAAAAAATTTCGAAGCGAAATTTGAATTATTTCTCGTAAAGTAGGTACATGCGATAAATGTAAACTTTAAACGCGCTTTTCTTAACATTATTATGTGGTAATTTCTTCAAACTGATGGGAAACCCAATGAAAAAGTGATCTGACCCCAGTAGAAGTCTTTTAAACACTTTTCAATTAAATATTCATTATTCTTAGAGAGAATTAATAACATTCATTTAAAAAATCTGTTTAAACAATCTTTTTTGCCTCGAAAAGCGGATATTCCATTCCCCAAATGGTCATTTTTTTTAGCCTTTGATGAGGCATTTATTAGGTGGTAATTTTATTACATATTCAAGTATAACTTTTTGTGTCTCGTCAATTTTAAGTCGACCATCGATTAAAATGTGAAAATTGAAGTCAAGCCATTTTTTTCTATTTCTCATGTTCTCCATTCTTTAATTATAAGAGGATATGCGACATACACGCTAGCTTATTGCGTTAACTATAAGAGCTTTAATTATAAGCTTAAGTTATTAATTTTTCTTATTTCTGAATTTTCTTTCGGCTTTTGTGAAATAACAATAAATTTATCTCATATTATTAGTCTAACGAAGATAATCGTGGAACGTTAATCCGATTAATCATAATTTATGGAATTCCAAGGCTAAAAAATGTAAGACTTGTTACTATTTATAAATCAGAAGATGATATATAAAATAAAGAACCCAATCAGGAACTAACTGATGAAACTCAAAATTCATTTGCATTTGGAGGATCTTCGTCTCTTAAGCGTCGAAGAATTCAAAAGAGAAAACCAATTTCTTATATACATAAATGACTGTTCACCTACCTGTTAAAACCGAGGAAATTCATGAAGCTTTAGCAAAAATGATTGCAATTAATCAGATGCCTATTTATTTTTGTGCAAGCGAGGGTTTCTGTCAATTCGTGTCAGTCGTGCAACCAAATTACAAGCTTTTGAAGGAAGAAGCTCTGAAAAATAGACTGAAAGTTCTTAGAGACAATAAGTGTTGAAGTTTCTATGAAGGTAGAATTTGATAAAACTGAAATAATAGCTTGTACATCGGATTATTGGTCATCAGTTGTTCAACAGTCTTACATAACCATGACAGCACACTTCATTGATGATGCATGAACTCGCAAAACATTTAGCTTACAAACGATTGAAATGGATGAACGACACACGTCCGAAAATCTCGCTGATAAAATCTCTGATATACTTAGGAAATGGAATCTGAACGAAAAAATAATGAGTACTTATCGCAACTGACAATGCTGCTAATATACGTAATTAAAGGAGTCAGATCTATGAAAAGTGTTAAGGAAAAATCAGATACGATGTGTGTTGCTCACACTTAACAATTGGCTATTAAGCGATTCGCTATGTTCTGAAAATATTCAAAATTTAATTACCAGTTAAGCGAGTAAAACTGTAGGCCATGTTAAACACTCAAATGTCCCAAACTATGTTTTCCAAAAAAAAAAAAAACAAGAAGAATTGGGTCTATCGGTTTGTGTCGTTGCTCTTACAATATTGCAAAACTAAATAGAACTCAATTTTTTTAATGCTTGATAGACTTGTTAAAAATAGAAATGCAGTGATAAGCATTTTAATTGATCGGAACATTACAAGTCGTGCTATGGCAAAGAAGCTTGAAATTTCAGGGAGTGAGTGGATTGATATGGAGAATCTTACGAAAGTCCTTGCGCCTCTTCAAATGACAACTCTAGTTCTTTGCAGTAGAGATGCTTGCATTTCTATGATTCTACCAATTTTAGATAGTTTACTAAAAGAGCATATGATTCCTGATGACGAGGATTCTCAGTTCATAGAAGAATTCAAAAAAAAAAATCTTACAAATAACATAAGAAAACGATTAAATTTAGACTATGATTCTGAAAATCTAGTTTTAATAAGGCAAATTGCTTCTCTTTTGGATCCAAGATATAAAGATCTTGATCACGAGATTTATGAATCTAAAATAGTTGTACGGAACACGGTAAAAGACTTCTTGGAAAAAAGTCTTAAAGAAAAAAAAAAAAACTGCTTTAGAATTTTTATACAAAAAAAATAATAACGCAACATCTAATGTTAAAAATCAATGGGAAGCATACGTTGCCGAACCTCAGTTAAAATTTGATTGAGATCCGTACGAGCGGTGGAAATTTAAAAAAGATAAATATCTAGCTATTGCTCTTTATTAGCCAGGAGATATTTGTGCATTACCAGCTACTTCTGTTATCTAATAAGAGAGCATCATTAGTTCCTGAGAATGTCAACTTGTTAGTGTTTTTGTACCAAAATCGAAAACTTTTGAAACAACAGGTCGGCTAAAAACGCGATAAACGATCGGAAAAGTCTTAGAAAAGAAATTCTGTTGATCTTTCACAGTATTATTATTATAATTATTATAGTACATTCATTCATGATTCATTAAAATTATGCATTGTTGCGTTGTGTTTATCCCCGTTACATATTGTTTATATTGAACTATTAAAGATATTTTATGATTGCACTATTTTTAGAACATAGCCTGCATATTTGTTGAAAAGAAAAATTCATTTCTTCTTTCGCATCTGAACCTGAATCCATAATAAATTCTTCATATCTATTGAACAAAATCAGTCTTTTGATGAATAAAAATAGGAAAAAACATGCAAAAATGTTCTCATAATTTTTTAAGTGTTGGTGAAATAAATACACGTGGTTCACGTATAATAGAGGGCTCTACTTTTTTTCAAGTACGTGAAATTTATACGAGTTTTTCGTTTGTACGTCAATACCGACATACGAAATTTCTACATACATCGTACTTACAAGGGACCTGTGTCAGGTCGAATACTCCAAATTTTATGAAATTTGGCATGTTGATAGAATAATAGACGAAAATAGGCGACAGATATTTGTTTATACGTGCCAAGATTAATTTTAAGGAGGTTCGACATATTCGAAAGCTCTTATCTGATCTTCTTTGCTTCAAACATTTTTCGACGATTCTTTTTTCATTCTGTTCCGAAAGGCTTTATTGATAATTCTATATATAGGGGAGGCGTTTTAGAGGATATACGAAATATTCGAAAAATGCCTATTTTCAATGTACCTCTTCTCAGAAATCGTACGTTCGATTTTGACCATTTTTGGTATGTTCATATATTAAAGTGTTATAAACAATGTGTCGAGCCCTTTTTTCAATATTTTCTTTCAGAATTTTTTGACAACGTTTTGAAATTTCGTTACAATTTTAGACCACGTTTATTTACCTTCAAATATATTTTTCTCGGGGATGAATAGTTTTTTTTAAAAAAAATGCCTCGGCACGTCCTTTGTTTGGATGTACTTGTTACGTCAAAAACAAATATATGCCGCCGATACGATGATTAGATTTCGAGAAAAAGTACATTGCAGGTGAAAAAACATAACTTTTCAGGAGACACGATTTTTGGAACAATTATGAATTTTCTAATGAATTCAAACGCGAACTTAAAAATATTATATACTTATAACATACTTCCACTGTTGACAATTTTATGAAATTTGAACGATATAAGTATGAAGAAAGACATGTACTTTCAGAAAACATATTTAAATATACATTTTCTGACTCAGACATATGTCGAACCTCTTTAAAGGAGTGAAATGCACCCTTGGAAATAGGGCTTGTTTTCCCTCTTCGTCAATAACTTTTGAACGATACAACAAGGTATTGTAAGCCTCGAAACTTCGAGACGTATCCCGAGAGTGTGGTGTAGTTTATAAGTGTACTACACGTATCTGAATGTATAACAATGTATGTATCTGGTGTATGGGTCGAGAGCCGATCCGACGAATTATCGAGAGGAGACTCACGCGAGGTCCCGGCGCGTACGAACGTATTTAGGAAATATTAGTAAATAAAGTTCTTCGAATATTCTCCTTAACCGTACCTAATTCAATCGAACCAGTCGACTCCTTTGGCCGTCATTTTATTCCTTACAGTATGAAAAAGTTACAAATTGCAAAAACATTTATTTACCAGCGTACTATACAGTGAAAATGACAATGATTCAGATAACAACAAATCGCAGATTGTTTATTGCAAAAATGAATTTTTTTCATACGTATCTCCGAGAATTTTTAACCGATTGGAATGTAAATTTGCATAGGTACTCGTGGACTATGGAAAAATCGCGGACTCGTGTTTTTTGTTTTTTCGACATGTCATAATTAAGGGGGTCAAACCGTCCTTTGGTATTTTAGCCAAGTGCATCGTATGATCTGCTATATAAGTTCATTTTAATACACGAGTGGATATTTGTAAATGGTACAGCCCTCCCCCCCCCCTCGCCCCTCCATCACCCAAACATCCCCCTCTGGAACGTGCAAAGTTCTTATCGTGCGGTATGGACGAACGCTTGTCGAAATAAAACTGGGTTGCAATATCATGATATAATCAATGGGACTAGTTGATACAAATTTTGTACTTTTGGTGGAACGTCATTGTTAAATAATTAAATTATGTTATTTAAATACAAAATAAATAATCGCAAATATTTCGATGAGATTGATCTCATTTTTCGCTCTTAAAAATGCTCCGCATACCTCGCCATTGTTTCAGTTCTCCAACAAGTCAGATATCACCATGGGAATAAAGAGTCTAATAGAATCAAAAGGCGGGAAAAAATAGATTGCGTGCACTATGTGCACATAATTGAAGTGAAACTTCTTAAGGTTTGGACAGTTCTCGTCCTCATTCATATTCTCATGAATTATTTTTATACTATATAGTCTCTACTTTGCTCTCTAATAAGTATAGAGCCATCCTACAGTCATCTATGACTGAGTGGTGAGCAGTCGACAGCAGAGCGGGAAGATTAATGAAGCACCGCATATACAGGAGACCAAAAACTCTCTATATCGTTACAGATTTTCGTCTCATGTGCGAACTCGTGTGCCACGAGCTTCGATCGTTACTCCCCGTACGTCATAAGGAGTCTCACTTAAAAAACTAAGAGTTTCCCGTCAGATCATCGTCCCAACCTCGACTGCGATCACGGCAACGAGACGACAAACGATGTTCCTCCTCATCCGCAATAAAATGTCGAAACTCAAGCAAGCATCGTGGTTCGTAATATCGGTTCGTACTATCACAACTTCTCGATAGATGCAACGGATCACGAATAAATGCTCCGAATCAATCCGAAAGTTTCGATGACGATGGGGCAATGGGGCTCGGTGACACTCGAAGCCGCACTGCTCCCTCCCGATAATTATTATTCAAAGCGCCCTCGTACGCCAATGACGCTTCAACAGCCGATGAGAAGAGAGTGAACTAATTGTAAGCGTCTGTCAGTTGGTGCCGAAGTCGATTCGACTAGCTACGGATGTAGCGCGCCTCGACAGCCTCGCTCTGACGTTCACGATGATTCTCGCTCGCTACACTGTTACCACGCTGTCGAAACGCAGTCGAAACGCAACCGAAACGCAGCCGACGCGCAGCTCGATCACGAACCGTGTTAAAATAATAATACGGAGAAAAGAAAAAGGAAAGTAGCGGTTAGTTAATGCGATACGTTAATACGCAGTCCGCGATGTGCTGCGCAAATACCGATACGGTACATTTGAGAAATATGTATTTGATATTGTATCGTACGCAAGGGCGTTGCCAAGTAAATGGGCCGGGGCCCGGGGGACAGGATAGGGGATATGAATTGTGGCTAAAATAAATACAGTTTGCAAAGATTTAATAATTAAAATACGATTCAAATAGTTTTCTTATAGTTTTCACTAAGTACAGGTTAAATATTTTTACATGAAAAAATATCTTGTATAAAACATAATCTTCTGAGATTTTTCGGTTCTAAGTGCAAGTGTGAGGCCGTACCGTACCTAAGCACATACAGACACACATCTACAGGCAAAAGTATGCGTCCCAGATCGCGTTGTGCGAGAATTGTAAATCGGGCCATAATTGACCTGGCATTTCAATTGCATTTTTTCGAGCTTGTAGGGGGGAGGAGGCAGCTGCCCTCCTCAGCCTCCTGTCTTTTGGCGACGTCCGTGACCCCATAAATAAGTACAACTTTAAGAGGATGCTCTGCTTCAGGCCCTAACAATATTTATTTTTAACGTGATTGGAGATTGAATTTTTTTAAATTACTCAATTGCATTGAGTATACGTAAGAAATATTACTGCAGAGGGCTACAAACCGATATACGATGAGATAAAGCTGCGGGGACGTTAAAGACCGGAAACCTTTTTCGAGTACGTGGATAACATCCCAATGAATGAGGGACTTGGTTGGACACCGGTCTAATGTCACGTCTACTAGTGGCGCGACTGACTACACAGATCCGCATTCGTCCAAAATTACGTAGCAATGTATACCTAGCTACTCTTCCCTATCGGCATCGAAGATTTCGGACCCACGCCCTTTTCCGTATAAATTGATACAACTTTTCAACGCAGTATTGTAATAAACGAACAATTTTTTTTTTTTTTTAACAAATCACTCGTTTCATATCGTTGTCTAAAATCTTCGAATTCTGTGTAACAAATGAATAAATATTAATATCATTTTACATATAAATATGGTACAGACAAGTACGGCCGTGTGTATCGTGCCGAGGGATCTCGAAACAACAGAGCTCTGTCTAAAATTAAGTATGATAAAGTCACGTCATACTGCGTGAGAGCAAGCGGGAGAGATAGACAGAGGTCTTCCTTCTCGTCGAGGACTCGAATGGCCGTCGCTCGCGGGAGTACAATCGACTACTGGCAACAATGACATCATCTCCGTTCTATATATTCGCTCTCGTGTACAAAGTTACTGCGATCTCGGGGTCTCTGACTTTCAAAGATAATTTACGTATAGCGTAACTTATATATGTACTTGCGCGTGGACGCCCATACGCCAAGGGCTACAACAATGTCCATTATAGATTTTTAAATATTAGTATCAATGTTTTTGTTTATCAGTCAACATGGACGTTTTTCGGATAATCATTCCTCGTCTCCTGGTGTGTCGCACGTGTAATTAAAACGGTGTTTAGAAAACTTTGCTCGAGGTTCATTATGTTTTATCTGAATAAATACTATGGCCTTGCGCTTACGTTTTTTATTGCAATTTTTATGGGGCTAAATTTTTGACGAATAATCAAAAAAATATGAACACGAAGAAATTACATCGATAATGGAGAGGAGGATCATTGCGGTCAAATTCATCAAGCTTTCAAGATACACGGATCAGTCAGTGAATGCTGAATCAGTGATGCTGAATCGAATCGAAAGATCTTCATTTTCAAATGTTATATTACGATAATGCTCGCGTCTCGAACTATTTGTTGGCCGAACAACTCGGAGCTTTCAGATTTCTTCGAAATTTCTCATCACCCCTAAAGCTCTGAATTTCTGTGAAACCAAATAAGTATTTAAAGATCTTATCCTGCAGGTGTCGCATTTAATCATTTGTCGAAATTTTTGTTCAACAATGCGCCACTTTTTTAAAGATTAATTTAATCCTTCTCGTACACACCTCGTTCCTGAAACACGAAATACACACGGGATCCAGAGAGCCCCCATCGATTTTTCAACGATTGCTGCGAAAAAACTATTAGCTCGATTTCAAAATATCACAAAACCAAAATGCAGCTTAAAGTGTCTAGAATGCGATGGAATGAAAAAGAATCAAAAAGAAATATAAAACTGTGAAAAATGCGCGAAAACGAGGGCGAGGTCGTGAAAAAATTACAACTCCGTGAATTTGATAGATAATTAAGTAAAATTTTCAGGGAAGGACAGTCACATATATGGTAGTTTCGTAAAAAAAAAAAAAAAAAAAAAAAAAAAGTCCAATAACGGGTGTTTAAAAAAGGTATTTATGTGCATTTTGGAGTAAAAGAATGATCTTTATTTCATATAAGTAGGTACATGAATATCTATATTAAAAAATTAGTTTTATAATAAAAAAAAAATGAATATAAATGAGTGACAATGTTAAATTTAACTATTCATTCAAGACCTCCACAATCAAGACATAGAGCAACTCTTATGGTCGTCGCACATTGACTTCCGACAAGTGAGTCTTTACTGCGCGGCCATAATTGCAATCGAAATTTTTCTTACCACAAACGATTGTTGTTAACATTTTATTGTTGAAACGTAATTGCCAAAAATCGTGTATTTTGTTTTTGCTTATGAAGCCGTATGCTTAGGCGCCGGTATAATATCTTTAGGAGCAACTGGTCGATCTGAAAAAAATATAAATACATAGAACGTTCGATATTCACTACCTCTGAGAATAGAGCATTGACAATGGATGTACAGATACCTGACTACTTTAGAGACAGATGTTTTTCATACCTGAAGTGCGGGATTCCGGTATGGCCGATCTCGAGCCCGCGAGATTTCGACAGGCGCTTATTTTGCCTTACCGCTACAATATTTTCGTCGTCGACTTCAGAATTGCTCGATCCCTCGGAATCACTGTGGTGGGATTCTTCCGAAACGACGTCTTCCTCGGATTCAGAGGAATCGTCGCCGAAATTTCCCACTTGATCGACACAATCGAGGCAACGCCCCGATATCAAAGGTCGTATGCGATTTGCGTATAAATTTCGGATCAATAATTTTCCAAGTTGAAAAAAAGAAAAAAATTAAGTATTGTGACGAGTGTACTTTACGATCGTCCCTTACGACGAATTTCACTTAAAAGGCGAGAAAAAAAATCACACTTTTCACCAAGAAACTTGCACGAAATGCGCACAGGAGGTCCGGTGGCCCCCAGAGAAAACTGTTCTCGCAGTATCGACTGCCAGGAATGAACTAATACTTTAGTTTCGGTCCCGTAGCAATGTTACGTGCCTTAAGTAGACCCTTCAAACTATAACTGAGGGTGGGGGAAACTCTGGGCCATAGAGTCTAACGGTTTCAAATCCAGCTCCAAAATTGAGGTTGGGGGCCTCAAGATCTCTGGTCTACGAGAAGGGTTAAAGAAAAAAATCCTACTTGTATGTCGAAGCTATTATCATACTATATCGAATTCTTTTTAGTTCATTATAGTAGCTTTGAAAGTGCAGCAGTTATGGATTCAAGTAGATAGTAATGAAAAATAAAAAAAAACGCAACTGGCAAAATGCCGGGATGCCGCCATTTTGTTTAATACAGTTGTGTTAGCATTTATAAATAGCGCTCAATATTTGTATAATGATGAGGAACCCTTTGCCCAATTTCAATGTGTTGTTTTAATTTCTTTGAAAAAGAATCCCAAAGTTTGCTATATTTTTGCATGAAAAAGTATTACACCTATCACCAAGATTTAAAAATCGATGGGGGAGACCGAGAAGATAGTAAAAAAAACAAATAAACTGGCGTTTAAAAACCAAAAATCATGTCTCGTGTGATTTTTCAAAACACGAGGTGAAACAACGACTTTCCTTCGACCAACTTTTTAAAATTAAATCCAGCAGCAATTCGTTAACAATTCATGTTTTCCTTATTCGCGATATCCGGCTGCGCGGTGCCACTATTATACGAGGGGGTATAAAGAGATCGATCATTTTAAAAATGTAATTTCCTATAAACGACATGAACTTAACGTTGTCGTGACGATTATCAGTTAGTGACGAATGAAACAAAAAGAAAGCTTACGCGAAGTAAATACAAAAATAATGAATAAATTACAAAATCGGAGCTTACTACTTGGCGTCTTTGAAAGAGGACAACAAAATTTTAGTTTTTTTTTTAATAATGTTGACGAACTGAACTGATTCATCGGGTAATCGGAGCGCTCGGTGATTTCACCACAAACCCACTTCCTTGTCGCGACGGCTAGAGCCCTTCCGGTCGTAAACTACATGGCTATAAGTATGCTCCCGCACAATTATTTCTCAGAAATTGTAATGCCCTCGAGACAAAATTCAGCTTGCTCTGATTTATATTACACCGTTTTGAGTGCAAGATCGAACTACACTATATCGTGTTTTATTTTTAATCTTGAAAGAGCTAGTGGTCTATAAGTACCTACTTGAGCAAAGCAAAGCTTAAAGCAAAATTGAAAAACGTTACTATCGATATCATCGCTGCTCGATTGGTGTTATGTTTATTTATTTATTGTTCCAAACGTATACCGTTTCGAATTTCTATGACACATCTTTTTTTTGCTTTTTCTCTAGATCTACAAGACCTACAGCGCATCCAACCCTTTCAAAGTATAAGTTCATAATACAGGAAATCATAAGACTGTGGAAGAATTGCCTCCCGCCGTTCAGCAATTTCATCGGGCATCAATAATTTGCAACGTTAAATGCTGCTCGCATTAATTAAAAGTTCCTACAAATTAAATTCAAATTTAAAAGTGTAAAGTGACTGTCTGTAGCGCCATGGGAGAAAATAGCGTAGATACGAGGGAAAAAACGTTCGCGTTACTGTCGAGGTAGGAAAAATTGAGAAGGCGCAGGCTCTCATAAAGAAAGAAAAATCACTACGTATGTAGCATTTAATCCGTTCTTTTCTCTCAATTTAATGAGGATGCTAGTAAAATAGAAAACAGAGTTTATATCAGGTTAGATCAGATAGCGCATACTCCTGCATGATGTGACGCAGACGAATAAGTAATTCTACTTGGAGTAGTTCAGTGTGTTATCTCTAGAAAAGATTTCTCAAATATTTAAACGTTTAATTTTCTTGCGATAATTCTTTTACGATATAAATCACAAGTTACGACGTTCGTAAAAAAGAAATGGTAGATGGTTACACGTTAAATAGACTTATAAGGATTAAACTTAGTAATAATTTGTTTGACGAGGAATAATATGTTCAATGAATTTCTCGTGATTCTGAGCGCCTTCTATAAAAATTATATGACATGTTTATAAAAATGTTATCTTCTATATTCCGCCTGCACTGGACTGTTTTTGAAAAGATTGACTTGTCTCGTATTGTCACGAGACGAAACCACATCGTCGATTTTCTTTCTCTTTTTGATACACTATTAAATCTATATTGATGATAATACAACCGTTCGAGTGATAAAAAAGTTTGTGTGTAGAGAGGAAGTTTGAAAAAGTCGTATTTATCCCTCATTTGAAGGATCCTGTATCACAATAGCGCCTTACTTTAACCATTTGTTGCCAGACTACCAAACTTCTCGGACTATACCGATAATGATTTATTTAATGGGCAAACTATTTACGCTTTCAACTTGAAAAATCGTATGAAAATCTTATCTAATCTTATCTTATATATAAAAATGGAAGAATGTTTGTTTGTCACGAGTAAGCTCTTATACCATTCATTCGATTGCGATGAAAAATTGATGAATTGTAGTCCACACTCCCGAGAAGGTTTCTGCGTTAGTAGAATAATTTTAATTGCCAAAATAAACGCGTACGGGGCAAAACAAAATTAAAATTTATGTATATCTATATATAGAGATTATTTGACAGCTTTCAAAGTAAGCTACCAAAATGACATGTGAAATAAAAAACAAGCATTTGTTTTAACGACTCGATCGACTCGATATTACACATAACGATTGCATAATTCATTTGACAGCGAATGTCAAATTAAGGAGGTTTATCTGGTATCGAGTAAATCAACAGAAAAATTTGTGCGACGAGCGTAGTCAATTCAGCATGTTTGAGGGTGCTGCGAATGCTTAACCTCGCAAAAATCACTATTATTCGACACAAAATTATTATTATTCCTTAGATATTGTTTTATTAATTCTGCAATTTTGGTCAAAAACTGTTTGTCGATAGTTGTGAATTTAATGTTCGTAGACGGAAAACCCACTGTGAAACCCATAAAGGTATATACGTGTTAATTTAGGAAAAATATGTTTTTATTTATATCTCGCGAACAAGGTATCCTCGAGTCTTCAAATTTGCACAACATGACTTTATAGATACTGATAACTATATTCTGATTTTTTAATCAATATGTGTTTGTTAATTCACTGACTAGATATAATACACGTCAGCGACAAATGAAAAATATATTACGAGCTTCAGAAACGGACGAGCAGCGACAAGCAACGTTTTGTAAAATAACAGCAACAACAGACCAATTGATTGATAAGTGGTGAAGGGAATGTGCTACATCAGCAGCAAAAACACCAATATCAATTATATTAATTTCACGAGATTCAAAAGAGAATATCCTGGAAAGCTAAAAGTTACAAGTCGATTGCTGCTTTTATTAATGAAGAACAAGTTGTTAATTATCCAACTGAAATCCTGAATTCGTTTCATTTGCTAGGCATAGCGCCGCACGTTGTAACATTGAAAATCTGAGTGCTTATCGTACTTTTACGAAATCTTAATCCACCACTACCACCACCACCACCACCACCACCACCACCACCACCACCACCACGACTTTGCGCAACGGCACCTACTGGGCTCTTCCAGGCAAAAATATAACGAGCAATATCAGTGAAACTACAATTTAAAATAGAAAATTTGAAGGAAAAGACGATGTACTGTTGTCACGTATCGCAATGATACCAAAATATATGCCATTCGATTTCAAACGTTTGTAGTTTTCAGTGCGAGTCGCATTTGCAATGTCCATCAACGAAGCACGGGGGGACAATCGCTAAAAATGTCTATAGCATAGATTATATTTTGAAAGTTTATGCTTCACACATGGAGAAAAAAACAAAAAATATTGTGCGCCCAATGAATAATTATAGGAAAACGGACGGGGCTAATTATTAATCAAAGTTTCAACAGGCAGCATATAATTAACTAATTTGTAAACAAAAAATAATAATATTCGGTACGAAATAAAAAATAGTAGAATACACTAAAATCGCAATTATCGTTATTTTCATTACAAAGATCATAATTTTCTCGTTTCTGTACATTAAGAGCTATCACAATTAACGCGATACCTACTCTTGAAATGTATGAGCCTAAGAAAAAAAAAAATACCTCGATAGTCGTCCTTTAAAACCGGTATTTATTTTGGAATTTGAAATGAAAGATTGATAGGAAAAAAATTCTTTAAACTAATAAACTCTTTTTACATTTTTTACATATTTATGTATAATAATTACTGTACACTATTTCATAGAAATTTTTGTTAATTATGCAGAATGAATAAGAATAATATGAAAAAACTCAAATAATATGGGATACGGTTAAGGTGCCAATGTTGAATTAGACTGTAGAGCAAAATGCCTACCACCTACTTACCCCTACCACCTTGTGTGGCAGCGAACGGTTTGAAACAGATTGAAAGAGTGGAAAGGGGCGACCGAGTACGATACCAAAACACGGTAAGATATGATATTTTCTGTATCGAAAGTTTCGGTGGGACTTGAGGCAAAGAAAGATCCATTTTACGCAAGGCTCGAACCGCCGGCAAATCGCGACTTTCATATTTTCTAGAACAACAGAATTATGTCGCGAGCCTAAAAATCAACACGACGTTCATTAAGTACATCGTACTGCTGGAGTATCTCCTTTTGCTCAATAGCATATTGAGTTTAACCCTTTGAGCTCTACGGACGCATATATGCGTCAGCTTATGCGTTTGCGGACCACATAAGCTTGAAAATACTTAGGTCTCTAAGGGTTAACTCCGCAGTTGATACGCATGCCCAACTTTGATACCGATACCCATGACCGACTTTAAACAAAAAGTGTACAATACCGAAGGGAATAATCGTTTATACTCGTTTTTATGTACCTACGAATGTACCTACGTTGTTTCTTTTTCGATTTTATTTTCTTTTTTCAACATGAGAAAGATTTCTTTTGCGTCTGATTATTGAGCTTACCTATATACTTAATGAAATCTCTAGTTATAATAATTAGATCTTGTATAATTGTAAGCTTAATAATTATTAAGCTTACAATTATACATACCTGTACCTACTTAATTGAAACATCTTTGATTTGAGTTTTTGCCCGTATCCCAACGTAGTATTCATTTCTAGCGGTAGGCAGAATTACTCACAACTCAAATCGGACAGTAAGTATATCGGACCCCTTTGAACTACAAACGGACATATACGATAGGAAAAGACATGTAGTTTGCAAGTTTTTCATTATCTGATTTCGGACTATAATACGTCGGCAAATCAAAATGAAAGCAGGTACGAAGATTATATTTCCAAAAAACTAGCCACGTTCCGCTGTAATGATTTTTCTATTTTGCGTATAATGTCTTGTGTTCGGCCGGTGTTCTCTAGGTGTTGTTCAAATTGATCCGATTGAGTGTTTGTTTCCGGATTTCGTTAGACATTTTAATCGAGATATGAGTTGATCAAATGATGATTAAGGGCTCGTTTAGGATCTTTAAATTACTTATCCATTTTCAAGGTCTTAATGGACGCCTCCATTTCTTTGTTATCCCGCAACAGTGCAGACAGCAACGCCATAACTCACGAGAGAAAATGTTCAACGTCGTAATTGCAGGTTCGTTCCAAAGATTTTAATATATATAAGAGAATCCGTCCAACCTGTCGAGCCTGTTAAGACATAGGTATTTACAGTTCTTGAATAAGTATACTTATTCGGAGGGATCTGCAACTCGGCCAGGATCTATTTGCCAGGATTCATTTATTTTGACATTGGAGATGAGTACTTAATAGGTACATATTTTAGCACCTTTACAAAAAATCAGTCTTTTATAGAAAATTACCTCGATGAAAATAAATTGGGTTCGACATATGTATGTCGATCATCTACATTAATTAGTAGGTAATAGGTATTCATACAATTCATAGAGTTATTGTTATTCATAATAACAATAATCAGAGGAATAATTAGATCGATTGAAATAATGAATAAGTATTAATGGATCGTTGTTAAACATAGTCGTAAACTATAAAGAAGGGGATACTCAACTGCCGTAAATATTGGGGCTAATTATTGGAAATTTCTCATGCTGATATATTTATTATTATTTTCGTTAAATATTTAGATGTCCTTATCCAATAACGCTAACAGATTGAATGCGTGATTTATAAAATTTCATTAATCGTATCATGAACACGGTGTATTTCTTGACTGCAAATTTCAATAATCCTATTGGTGCATAATCGTTTCTGTGGACCGATAACGAGTCACCTTTTTTTTCCCATTTAATTCATTTCCACGGCTTTCTTTAATCATTCTGACTAAAGTTAATATTTAAAAATGTATTGTCCGGGAGAACACGTAAACATATTTTTCTCAAAAACTTGGTTCAAAAGATAAAAAATTGAAGTAAAGATACGATATTACGTATATTTAAATAAACAAAGGATAATGTTTGAGTTTGCTGAATTTTCTTATTGCGTAGCGGAAAATAACGGCTACTCATCCGATAATACTCAGTATCGTTATCGTCTAATCGTTAGAAGCAAATACGTAGGAGAAAGTTATCCAAGATGATCCTAAAGAAGAATGCTGATAATTTAAAGGATTTTCAACTGCACTCATTCCTTTTTTTCAAATTTCATTATGTTATTATTGCCTTTTTAAAAGTCTACCAAAGGATCATATCTTGGACACTAGAGTGTCCATCCAAGATCCTTAATTATAAGATGTGCGATTTTCGAAAGTTCAGCATTTTCGTTGCATTAAATAAGAACAATACCTCGTTAGAGCTTGCAATGTCTTCGCATACGTAATCTTAGCTATGAACATATATGAAGTAACATTTGGAGAACTTTGAGACCAATGGACCTTTATTCTATCGAACTAGACGACTTTAAGGTAGTCCGATCGCAAACGTTATTATTAGATAAAAATTTGATATTTTTTTATTAGACTATTTAAGTATGCAGGAAAATGCCTGCAAAATTTCAGAGTACGTTACCGACCATTTATCGTGATAAATAATTGATGAAATTTCGACATTTAACACGCGGCTTATGGGGATCTCGCTCCGACAGAGATGTAAGGCGTAAATGTTTAGTTTTCGCAATTAGACAATTTTCGGCTCATCCTCACTACTAATTTTTTTTTTTCACTCTTGATGCACGAACATTATTCCGCCAGTTTTCTATTTTACTTGGCACGAGTCGTCCTTTATTCTTGCCATGATGCTTTCGAATATTGTGCCGATCCATGATGAAACATAACCTTGTTATATCTATGGTAAACAAAGTTTGACGTTACGGGCGTAACAGCGTTGCCACATTTATCAGTAGTATGGACGATCAGACAATGTAACTCAA